>JAVJIF010016508.1:0-25000 GCA_038442645.1 Agave tequilana
TTTTTGCCATGAACCTAGGACCCGGAACTGGATTATGACTAGAAACTAACAGAGTTTTTCTTTTTTCTGTTTAGAAAAATATCATGAACTTTTCAAAAACTACTATGAACTTAACAATTAAGAAATAACACTGAATTGTCGTTCACGATAGCTTTACACAGACAATTTTGCTACTTTATTTTTTTAAAAAAAACCCTTACTCTTTACAGATTAATTAAAAAAAGAGGCCAAAAATAGATTTGGGTTCCATGACCATATAATACACATCCATGGTCATGGACTTGGCTCCTTGGCCATGGGGCTCGAATCCCAAGACGCATTCAAGCCTCATGGCTATGGGTTTAGCTCCATGACCATGCCATGGGTTGAAGTCTAATTTCATTTTGATTTAATTTTTTGTATTTTTTGAGAACTTTTAATCAGTGATTTAAGGTTTGAGTTTTGAAAATGTAGAAATGTAAATTAATTTTTGATTTTTGACATGAGAAGGATGAGAGAGGATAAAAATTAGAGTTCTTATGAAAAGGAAAAAAGGAGAGAAAGAAAGTAGAAGAAATTATGATATCAATAATATGTGAAAAATAAATTTTATTACTTAATGAAATTATAATGACTTTTTGAGAGAAAATGTTTAATATTAATTTTAATAAAAAATGTAATTGTCAAATATTAGATTTTTTATTAATAATTTTCTTTAAAATAGTTTATAGTCGAATAAGTTACTAAAAGTTATTTTTTATTTATTTATCTTTTTTAACAAAGATCATAGCCCGGTCTTGAACTTGAGACCTCCTAGTTCCCAACCCAACCCTCTTACAACTAAAGCCAGGACATAGTGGCTTACTAAAAGTTAATTAGTTAATAACTCAAGAATTTTTCTTTTTTATTTTACTAGTTTACATAATGGTCATCAAATGATAATTATTATTACTCATAAACTAAGGGTGTGCGGAAATATTAGGAAATTCTTTTCTGTGATTTTATGCAGAAATAAAATTTAAATTTGTTCGTTGGTTTTTTTAAATTTAAGAAGGGTGATTTAGTATATACTCCACAATTTTTGGTATTTAGAAATTTATCCCTCACCGTCAAAGCAATACTAAAGAAGATTTTATTAAATTCAAAATTTTTTTCTAACGGTTATAATATCAGCAAACAAACTCCGAGTCGAGGCGTTTCCCAAAATTGGAAATTTCTGAGCGTGGAATCAACATGCTCTCATTTCCCAAATCAAATAAATACAGACCCAATTAGACCCTAAATTTCTCAATCAAACCCTCTCACTATCTTCCTCTTCTTCCTCCTCTACTCTCTCTCTCCTCGCCCCCCCGCCCCCCCCCCCCCCCCCCCCCAACTCACTAATTGTTCTGAGTTTCTTTTCTAGTGTTTATACTTTTCTCGCAGATTTTATATTTTTTATTTTTATTGCCATAATATACCCATTGATGCTGGATTTTACTCCTCTTCCATAAAAACCGTAGCGAGATCTCAGCGCCCTCTTCGAGCTTTCTTACCAAGAAACCCTTCTTCTCGCGTTTATGTAAGTTTTTCTTTGCTAATTCCATTAGTCTTTCTGGAAGATGGGTCCTTCCCCCTTTTGATATCCATATCTGCTGCTTTTTCCTCTTTTCCAAAATTATAGGGTGATCGATTCCATCCCAAATCGATCTTCAGTGTACTTTGATGTGGCCCATTACCTGCTGACTCAATCAAGCAAAGAGAATGAGAATGCGGCATCAGTGTCGCCTTTGAGAGGGGCATAAAGAAAGTTTCTTGCAGAGACCCTGATGATGAACTGAACCTGGACTCTCTTTCAGAACAAGCCACCAGAACCCATCGATCAAGGCTTTTTTAATGGTACTTCTCCTCCTCCAATGAAGATTTGGAAGCGGAAAGAGAGTTGTTTTCCTCAGGTTTGTCTTCAACTTTACTGTTCTTTGGGTTATATGAATTGTTTCGGTTGTTAACATTGCTGGGTTTGCTGCGAATTTTCAGAAAGCAGACAGGGTATTGGATGCACCAGATCTTATGGCTGACTTCTATCTGAACTTGTTAGATGTCTATCTCTGAGCTTGCGACCATGGGTGAGGAGATTGGCCATGTCACCAGCATCTGCTGGGCGATGGGTGGTATATTGCTTTGGGATTGAATTCTTCCAACATACACTTATGAGATTCTGGCTCAGTCGAATGGTAATTACTCTATGCTTATTTCTGATATCCTGATGCAATGTCTTCCAAATGATACTTTCTGAATTTACTCTGTGGAGAATTTTTATGGTTGGGTTGAATCATGCTAGCTAGAGATTGAACTTTTATTTATTTTGGATGCAGAAAGTTTCCCCCTTTTTTCCTTCATCTTCTTGTGAGTTTAGAAATTTCAGAACATGTATACTCAAACTCGTCAATTAAATCTAAATTCTTATGCAGTAGGTTTTGAATCTTTCATAGTATTGGAACATTGTTAACAAGAAATTTATTAGGCTAGTTTATGGAAAACATAAAACTTAAAAGTCCCTTTTGCATATGGCATTCAAAAACTATCTTCATTTATAGAACCTTGTCTGCTTGGGCTTGCAAAATTTGAAACTTGATCAGTAAACTTCAATTCCCTACCTTCTTCCCTATTATCTTGAACACTGATTAAACAAGAAATTTTCTTGGGCTAGTTTATGGAAGACATAAAGTTGTCCTTTTGCATATGGCATTCAAAAACTATTTTTATTTCTGGAACTTTGTCTGATTGGCTTGCAAAATTTAGAACATGGTCATAGTAAACTTTAATTCACCATTTTTTTCTCTACTTGCTTAGAATCTTACATCAGATTTGATAAAGTTCTAGGAGTTTTTTTGATCAATTTTTGCAAGTTTTATTCATTTATTTTATAGAAACTACTAACTTCTTACCCTTTGCATGTTGGATCTCTCCTGTAAATGAACTTGGGTAGGCATGAATGCTTACAAGTGATTACACTGAAAAGATTTTTTCTCGATTTCATACATTTTTCGTGTTTTACATCTTCACATGTGGATGTAAACCTTAGGCTTGGATGATCAATCTACTCTGTAGATCTTTTGGTTAGGAGTCTCAAGTTTAGCTTTCTTGCATACCTAGTAGAGTTTCTTTTTTAATTTTGATTTTTTGACCCATTTACATCTTGCCGTGGGTTTACAATTTTCTGACGTGTAACCTTTGATTAATTACTTAAAGCAAACCTTAGGCCTAACTTACATATTTCTATCCACTGCCTTTTCTGCTTTTTAACCTCAACGGTTTTGCTTACCTTTCACTTACTAACAAGAAGAGCTTTCTCCCCATTTTCATGGTACAATTGAGAACTTTCGGAAGGGTTCATGAACTTTGAGTGGGTTCTCTTACTTGGAACAATAGTATTCTGACAAGCAGAAAGGATGGAAAAATTGTCAACAATGATGTGAGTACGATCACACATTATCCAAACATACCAAGGACATGAAGTGGAGGTCTGCGGTCTAAAATGGTCAAGCTCTGGACAACTCGCCAGCGGAGGCAGTGACAACTCGCTGGGACTTATCTGCAGCCTCTTCCAACCCTCTGAACCAAAACCAGTGGCTACACCGGTTTGAAGATCACACATCATCTGTCAAGGCTCAAGCCTGGTGCCCTTCCAGAGCAACTTGCTTGCATCTGGTGGAGGTGACAATGATTGCTGCATCAAGTTCTGGAATGCTCATACTGGAGCTTGTCTGAAGCCCGTGCATAGTGGTTCTCAAATATGTTCCCTTCTTTGGAATAAGAACGAGAAAGAATTGTTAAGCTCTCATGAATTTACAGAGAACCAACTGACTCTTTGAAAGCATCTGTCAATGGTTATGAGTGAGCTTACTCGCCATACTTCTTGAGTTCTATTCACGGCTCAGGTATCCTGATCCTCTGTCAGGAGCATACATGGCAGGTTTTAGAATAGTCTCATATTTATTACATTGCTTCCTTGTCTGTCGACTAAGTAAAGATCTATTATATACTGCACCTTGATACTAATACACCCAATAAACCGCTTTGATATTTAGGAAAAAAAGAGCAGCCATATATCTATATGAACATAAACAGGTTATCATAGAATTAGTTCAATATGTTACCATATGGTTCACTTGAAATTTTAAGGTCCGTTAAAAGGTCCAGATAATGATGCCTTTGCTCTTGTCAGATTTTAATTTCTTTTTCATTTTTAATTTGGAATATCAATATAATTTGTCTTTGCTAATCATGTATACCAATATATTCTCTTCAGTATTCATTTTCTTTTATCTGACCTTTCCATAATATCTCACATGAATAACTATTTTCTTATTAAACTTTATAACTAAGAAAGTTTTATAATTAGTTCTTCAGTGCTAATTTTATTTTATTGGATTGTAGAACCCGGACAGTTGCACGTCACATCTGCAGCAGTGGACGATTCTGGAAAGTATTGGAGATCCTGATGTCCCAAATCATCCAACCAGAAGAGAAGAATGAAAATCACCTAGAGGGGGGTGAATAGGTGATGACTAATCTAATGGTCACTTAATGCCAAATAATGCGGAAGCTAAAAACAATTATGACCAAATAAAACTCTTACACTAAAACACCACGTATAACACAAGAGTGTTGCCGAATTCCCCGTGAAGGGCTCTGGACAAACTCCTCTAGATTCCCCTTGAATGGGTTGAGGTGACGCGTTGGCTCTCTTGGTTGATACAAGTGTTAGCAAACAAACCCAAGTAAGTATATCAATTAGCACAAATGAATATATCAAGCATATAAGATAGACAATGAGAGTATGCAAGATATAAAGGAGATAGAGAGAGTAAGCAATCACAAACACAAGGGATTTGTTTCGAGGTTCGAGCACACTTGCTCTACATCCCCGCCTTCGACACACGAAGGATTTCCACTATACTCGATCCCAATGGATCACCCGGTGCCACAACATCTACAAGCTCTCGGACTCTCTAGCCCGTACACACGCAAGCCTACCGGCTCGCCGAGGCCGCACCTCAAACAAGAGTTCGCACCCGAACCCGAAACAACCGAGTCCACACTAGGACCCGAAACAATGCGAACACACTCGTCCGCCTCCTTAAAGAACAGGAAAAGATCTCTTGGTGATCTAAACACTTTGATCACCAATAAAAACTCTCACAACAAAACCCTATAGGTAGATATAGCAATGGATAGCTCAAGTGGGTGTGTGAGAAAACAAGGATGGAAATTGTGGAGGAAAACTCAAAGAATCACTTTTACACTCTTGATAAAATATTCTCTTTAGATAGGAAATATTTGCTCACAAATATGTGGAGAAAACTCTTTTAAAAGGATAAGAAAAACTGGCTCAAAGCTCTCCTAAAATCTTGTTGAAAACAATGACCAAACCCCCAAATTTATAGGCTGTCAAAAACTAGCCGTTGGGGTTCTCTCAGACCTGTCGGTCGACCGCCCGGTCGACCGCCAATGGTCAAGAATCCGACCGTTGGAGCCTCCGGTCGACCGCCGCGGTCGACCCAAAAGAACAGAGTGCACTGCTCTCGTTCCGGTTGACAGGGTCGGCAGACCGCCATCTGCCAGGTCAAGGCGTGCACGTCCGTGCACGTCGGTCGACCGCCCGGTCGGCCGACTTCAGAGTTAGTCGACTAGCAAGGTGGTAAGTCGACTAACTGAAGCCTGAAAACAGTTTTTCTGGGATTAAAAAGTTTATTTTTTTGGCTCAAATAAAATCCCATAAATACTTAAAAATCTACAAAAATAGTTTTACCAATATACTTTGATAAACAAACATGCTTGCCAAAATTAAGGCATGTTATAAAAGATTTGGACTATTTTTGTAATATGGAAATATTGGCTCAATAGAAAACTTGTATTTTTCTAAAACTTATTTTTCAAACTTCTTTATGATACAAAAACTAGATATCTTGAGCACATTAAAGCATAGTGTGTGGATATGATCCACTACACAAATAAGATTAAATATCTAAGTTTTTGACATTAAGCTCTAAATATGGTTTTGGATAAAAGATATGTATATAAGGAATTCCAAAAACCAAAGTATTTTTTCAAAATGAAAATTCTTTTCTAAAAACTAAAAAATCTTTTATGAAAACATATCTATCAAGAGTGTGTGTGTGTAAATGTACTTGAGCAATCCACCAACTACTCTATCCTTTACATTTTATCTAAAAACAAAAATCTTATACCTAAACACAAGTCTTGATCTTCTTGAAGTCTTCACTTGAAGTCTTCTCATCATCTTGACTTGGTCCAAACACGATCAACGAGCTCGACTCCTCTTGAGTACTTGATGTGTTCTTGATGCATAGGCTCGTGAATCAACCGGTGCTAGCTCCAAAACTTGTCTTAAAATCCTTTTTGAAGCTCCACACCTACTAAGATCTTGATAACAAATCTGTCACTAATTAAACAAGATCATTAGCAAAAATAACTACATGAGTTGATCATCATCAAAACTAGAGTGATGGGCCTTTGGGCCAACAAAGAATACAGGGCCATTTGCCAATTTTCGTCTCATTAGGTAAGAGGTGAAGGAAGAACTTTGAAAGAGATTGATCTCTATCTTATCCTTGATGGAGAACCAGAAGAAGAGTTATATGCTGAAGAATATATGGTTTTGATGTTTCAAGGCAGTGGTTGAAAGCTCTATCAAATTATGCTGCTTGTTCTTTGGTTCATTTATGAATGACAGTATGATTTCTTTTCTTTCTTTCTTTTTTCTGAAATATAATCAAGTTCCTTTCTTTCTTTTTGTTTTTGAAGGTGAGGTGTGTGCACTTTTTTGTAACTGTGGTGAGAAAGATCCTTGGAAGATCTATCTTTTAGAACACATATCATGATATCAAGTATTTTGGCTAGAGAGACTAATTGATCTAGTAAATAAGTTTAAGTTTCTTATATTTGTAATTGCTCAATTTCTTTTCCTTTCAAGTACTCATGTGGAGAGAAGAAGCCTGTATCATTTTTTTTGCAAAATTTTATAAATTTTTACATAAAGAATTTTTCTGCTTTCTGCAAGATGTAACTAAAGCTAAATTTTACATTTTTATTTAATCATGATTTTCAATCGGTTATCTTATATTTGTTTCTTTATGATGTAACTGCATATCTAGGTTTCTAAGATTTCTAAGTTTACTTAATTCTTACATTTTACTTTGTTGTTATGGATCTTTATTTATTTTTTTTTGCATTTTTATTTAATTAATGTTTTTAACCATTTGTCGTTCTGAATATGCCTCTATTTAAAATATCTACTGATTTCTAACTCCTTTGGAGTGCTGAATGTAATTTCAAACTAAATTTTGTATTTTATACAGATTTTTATTCCCTCAACCTCATTTAGATTCTCTTATAATGTCACTGAATGATGCTACATTCCAAATCTGCTGGTATTTCAAATTAAATCTATGGAAAGCGATGTTGTGTTCTGTTGATGTGCACAGCTTGCTGATATGATCTCTACAAATATTTCTTGGTGTAGACAAGGAAGTGGAGTTGTCGTGTGGTTGTAATGTATGTTCAACAACCTATTGGAGCTTGGATCTCTCAGAATTTACTCTTTATTATCAGGTTTGTGTTTTCATACTTGTTCAGAATTTATGTTAAATTACGATCTTCATTGGGTTGTCCTTTTAATCTCCCTGCACATTATGTTTTTTATAGCTGCTTTTGTAGTTTATTTGAACTTGATTGACTTTCAGATGTGTTGCTGAATGTTATAAACTTTCTAATTTTTATCCTTTAGGTAATGTAAGAATTTCTCAAGAAGCCTACAATAGTTTTGAGAATCAAATGGTTGAATGGAAGATATGGAGCCAATGACGGGCAATGGGAAGGAGAATAAAGTGATATGTCTGAAAGAACTATATCAAAGGCTTTCGGCAAACCAACATGATGCAAAGGATCAACTCATTTCCTGTCTTGCATTTATTAGTCACATATCACTAGCATTTATCAGTCACATATCACTAGCATTTATCTGTATATGGAGAAATTGTAGAGGTAACTCATTTCCCGTCTCTTGCATTTATCAGACACATATTACTAGCATTTATCAGTCACATATTTCTAGCATTTATCAGTTACATATCACAAGCATTTATCTGTATATGCAGCAATTGTAGAGGTAACTCATTTCCTGTCTCTTACATTTATCAGTCAAATATCACTAGCTAGACTAAGTACTCTAGGTTCTCCCTGCTGCTGTTAGTAGGGGCGCCAATGTGCACCCTAAAATTTCATTGTTTACTGGATATGTTGTCTATAATATCTACATTATTTGCACCGATGTCTCCTCGCAATTTCTATTCTAGTTATTGAGACTATTAACATGGAAGGTAAACTTCTGAAACAAATTGAACGATTAGTGCTAGAAAGACTAGAAATTGTAGGTGTCATGCACTTGAAGTCCTTTTTTTTATTTGAGTAATCATTGATTTGATATGGTGATCTATTGTAATATTTTTATTTGAGTTATTTACTTAGAAAATTTTATATTCCTCTATTCAACATAAGGTATAACAATTTTCATAAACAAATAGAGAAAAAAATATTTAAGTATGAAGAAAATAATATACAATGAAAAAGAAAAGAAAAGAAAGAAGCAAAAATATTTAAAAGGAAAAGAATAGTATAAAAATAGGACATAACCATGATAAAAATATGAAAGGAAATAAATAATGTTTGAAAAATAAATAATATTTGAAAAATAAATTTTATTAATTACCGAAATTTATAATGACTTTTAGATAGAAAATATTGAATACTTATTGTTAATAAAATAAAAATAATTGTCAGCTATTAGATTTCTTAGAATCATTTTTTCAATAGTTTATGGCCCTACAAATTACTAAAAGCTAATTAGTTAATAACTCTAGATTATTTTATTTTATTTTAATAGTTTACATGGTGGTTATGAAAAGATAATTATTATTAGTGATAGTTAAATAATCATTTTCTAAAACCAATTAAGGGGGTGAGGAAATATTAGGAAATTTTTTCCTGTGATTTCAGGAGAAATAGATTTTTAGGTTTTCTTGTTTTTTTATAAATTTAAGAAGGGTTATTTTTTAGATATATACCCCTCAATTTTTGATATATAGAAATTCACCCCTCACCTTTAAATCAATACTAAATAAGATTTTATTTTATTTCAAAAAATTTTCTAACAGCTATGATATCAGCGAACCGATTCCGAGGTGAGGCATTTTCCAAAATTAGAAATTTTTGAGCGTAGAATCAACACACTCTCATTCCCCAAATCAAATAAATAACCCAATTAAACCATAAATGTCCAATAACTCGCTCTCCCTATCTTCCTCTTCTCCTTCCCTCCCTCTCTCTCTCCCCCCTCCCTCGACTGGCTAATTTCTCACAGTTTCTTTTCTAAGGTTATACTTTTCTCATAAATATCATTTTTTTTATTTTTCTTGCTGCTAATTTGGTATCTTTATCCTCTTCCAAGAAGACCCTAGCAAGATGTCGGTCCCCCCTTCGGGCTTTCTTGTCGAGAACTTTCCTCGCGATTATGTAAGTTTTTCTTTTCGTTAATACCCTTAGTCTTTTTGCTAGGTGGGTCCTTCTGTTTTCCCCTTTTGATATCCATTTCTGTTGTTTTTCTTTCATTTTGTGAAATTATAGGGTGATTGGTTCATCCCAAATTGATCTTCGATGAACTTTGGCGTAGCCCATTGCCTGCTGACTCAATCATGAACTTTGGCGTAGCCCATTGCCTGCTGACTCAATCAAGCAAAAGAAAGAGAATGCAACATTAGGGCCACCTTCGAGGGGGGCATACAGAAAGATCCTTGCAGAGACCCTGATGATGAACAGAAACCGGATCCTCTCTTTCAAGAACAAACTGCCGAAACCCGTTTGATCAAGGTTCTTTAATGGCAGTTCTTCTCCCTAAATAAGATTTGAAAGTAGAGGCCAAGATGTAATCCTCAGGTTTGTCTTCAACTTGACAGTTCTTTGGGTTATCTGGATTGTTTTGGTTGTTAGCATTGCTGAGCTTTGCAGTGAATTTTTAGAAAGAAAACGGGGTATGGTCTTGTGGATGACTTCTATCTGAACTTGTTAGATTGGGGAAGTAGGAATTTTTTTGTCGATCGCGCTGGGGAATACATTGTACTTTTGGAATGGTTCAGATGTCTATTTCGGAGCTTGTGACCATGGGCGAGGAGATTGGCCCTGTCACCTGTCTGCTGGGTGTGGGCAGCATATTGCTTTGGGATTGAATTCTTCCAACACACTTATGCGATTCCTCTATGCTTATTTCTGATACCCTGATGCAATGTCTTTCTAAATGACACTTTCTGAATTCGCTCTGTGGAGAATTTTTATGGTTGGGTTGAATCATACTAGCTAGAGATTGAACTTTTATTTATTTTGGATGCAGAAAGTTTTCCCTTTTTGCCTTCATCTTCATTTGAGTTTAGAAAATTTCAGAACATGTAAAATTGAATTCGTCAATTTAAATCTAAATCCTTCTGTAGCAGGTTTTGGATCTTTCATAGTATTGGGACATTGATAACAAGAAATTTTATTAGGCTAGTTTATGGAAAACGTAAAACTCAAATGTCCCTTCTGCGTGTGGCATTCAAAAAACGGTCTTTATTTATAGAACCTTGTGTACTTCGGCTTGCAAATTTAAAACCTGTTCATAGTAAACTCCAATTCCCAACCTTCTTCCTCTACTAACTTGGACATTGATAACAAGAAATTTTCTTTGGCTAGTTTATGGAAGACATATAGTTTAAAAGTTCTTTTGCATATGGCATTAAAAAACTACTTTTATTTCTAGAACCATGTCAGCTTGGGCTTGCAAAATTTAGAACATGATCATAGTAAACTCTCATTCACTATTTTTGTCTCTACTATCTTAGAATCTTATATCAACAACAACAACACAACAACAACAACAACTGAGCCATTTGTCTCAAGTATTAGGATAGGCTACATGAACCAAAAGAGAATTACGCCAGATTGGGCACATGGATCAGCTTTCTCCACTCATTCCTATCGAGCGATATGCCTTCACTAAGACCTTTAGCCTCTATATCTTGTCGTATTACCTTCATCTATGTTTCTTCGGCCTTTCCTGTGTTCTTTTAAACCTGCCCTAATTTGATACGTTCTACCTACAGGACTGGCGCATCTGTAGGTCTACGTCGCACGTGATCAAACCACCGTAGATAGTTTTCTCTCATCTTCTCTTCTATAGAGGCTACGCTATCTTAATACGAACATCCTCATTTCTCATCTTATCTCTTCTCGTGTTACCACACATCCAACGAAGTATGCGTATCTCTGCTACACTCATCTTCTGGGCATGATATCTCTTTATAGCCCAACATTCTGTGTCATATAACAAAGCTGGTCTAATAGCAGTCCGATAAAATTTTTCTTTCAGCCATAACAGAATATTATGATTGCATAAAACTCTTGTTGCACTCCTCTATTTCATCCAGCCGGCTTGGATACTATGGTTGACATTACTATTGATCTTCACATCCTTTTGGATCAGAACCCAAGTACTTAAAATGACTGCTCATCGGTATCTCTTGACCATCTAGAGCCACAATACTATAATCTCGGATTCTCTGTTTACTGACCTCAAAATTCTAGAGTTTGCTTCCATAACTCCAATTTTGCATTTACCCCAGCTCTCATTTCATCGAGTAGGACAATATTATCAGCAAATAGTATACATCACGGTATTTCATCTTGAATAGCTCTAGTAAGCTCATCCACCACTATGGCAAATAAGAATGGACTCAATGCAGATCCTTGATGCACTCCAATTGTGATAGAAAAATCACTTGTTATGCCTCCACAAGTTCTGACATTTGCCACTACTCCATCGTACATGTCCTTGATTATGTCAATATATTTGATGGGGACTCCCTTTTTCATCAATGTCCCACATAATACCTCTCTTATATCATATTTGATAAAATTCTAGGAGTTTTTTGATCAATTTCTGCAAGTATTACTCATTTATTTTATTTGAAACTACTAAATTTTTAGCCCCTTTGTATGTTGGGACTCTACTATGTATGATCTTTTGGTTACAAGAATCTCTAGTTTAGCTTTGTTTCATCCGTATTAGAGTTTCTTTTTTTTTAATTTCATTTTTGATCCATTTACATCTTGCCGAGGGCTTGATGTGTAACCTTGGATTCATTAATTAAATCAAACCTTAGGCCTAAGCTACATATTTCTATCCACTGCATTTTCTGCTTTTTATAATCTCTTAATGGTTCTGCTTGCCTTTCACTTACTAACAAGAAGAGTTTTATCCCTATTTTCATGGTACAGTTGAGGACTTTCAGAGGGGTTCATGAATCTCGAGTGGGTTCTCTTTCTTGGAAAAATAGTATTCCAACAACTGGCAGAAAGGATGGAAAAATTGTCAACAATGATGTTAGAGAGAACCGACTCTTTGGAAGTATCCGTCAATGGTTAAGAGTGCAGAGCTTACTGGCCATACTTCTCGAGTGCTATTCATGGCTTAGGTATTGCGTGATCCTCTGTCAGTAGCATACATGTCAGTTTTTAGAATAGTCTCATATTTATTACATTGCTTCCTTGTCTGTCGACTAAGTAAAGATCTATTAAATACTGCACTTTGATACTAATGCATCCATCTGCATTGATTTTTAGGGAAAAAACAGCCATATATCAGTATAAACAGATTATCATAGAAATTAGTTCAATATGTTACCTTTTATGGTTCAATTGAAATGTTAAGGCCCCTGTCAAAGGGTCCATGATGATATCTTTGCTCTTGTCAAAATTTTGATTTAATCTTTCTTTCTTTCTTTCCTTTTCTTTTCCATTTTTAATTGGATCAATATAATTTTTCTTTGTTAATCATATACCAATTTATTTCTCTTAAGTATTCATTTTCTTCTGTCAGACCATTCCATAATATATCTCACATGAAAAACAATATCATTATTAAACTTTGTAACTAAGAATGTTTTATAATTAGTTCTTCAGTTGCTAATTTTAGTTTTGTTTGATTGTAGAGTCCGGATGGTTGCACGGTCGCATCTTCAGCAGTGAACGAAACACTAAGATTCTGGAAGGTATTTGGAGATCTTATGTCCCAAATCCTTTACCAAAGAGAAAATACAGGGCCATTTGCCAATTTGGTTTCATCAAGTAAGAGGTGAAGAGAAGAACTTTGAAAGAGAACCCCATCTCATCCTTGATGGAGAACCAGAATAGAGTTATATGCTAAAGAATATATTGTTTTGACGTTTCAAGGTAGCTTTATCAAATTATGTTGCTTGTTCCTTGGTTCATTTATGAACGAAAGTATGATATATTTTCTTTCTTTGTTTTCTAAAAATTTAACCAAGCTCCTTTCTTTCTTTTTGTTTTGATGGCGAGGTATGTGCATTTATTTTTTGTAACTGTTGTGAGAGATTTATATCCTTGGAAGATCTATCTTCTAGAACACATATCATGATATCAAGTGTTTTGGCTGGAAAGACCAATTGATCTAGTAAATAAGTTTAAGTTTCTAACATACAGCCATGCATCAATTTCTTTTCTTTCGGGAATTATGTGGAGAAGCCTGATGTCATTATCTTTGCAATATTTTATTAATTTTTTTCATAAAAAATTTTTCTGGTTTCTGCAAGATGTAACTAAAGCTAATTTTGCATATATTTATCTAATTATAATTTTGATTCAGTTATCTTTATATTTGTAAGTTTATTTATTTCTTACATTCTACTTGGGTGTTGTAGATCTTAAATAATTTTTTTATTTCTATTTAATTCATGTTTCTAACCATTGATAATTCTGAATTTGACTCTATTCAATTGGAAGTGTTTTTTTTTAAAATGGAATTATCTACTGATGGCTAACTTCTTTGGAGTGTTGGATGCAATTCTAGGCTAAATTTTGTATCTTCTACAGATTTTTATTCACTCAACATTATGAAGATTCCCTTATATAGTGTCATTGAATCATGCTACATTCAAAATCTGCTAATAATTCAACAATTAACTCTATGGAAAGTGTTGCGTGTTTTATGTGAATGCACACACCTTGCTGATATGATCTCTATAAACATTTCTTGGTGTTGGCAAGGAGGTGGAGTTGCGATGTGTCGGTAATCTATTCAACAACATATTGGAGCTTGTATCTCTCGAATTTACTCTCTATTAGGTTTCTGTTTTCGTACTCTCTATTTTATGTTTAAACTTTAATCTTCATTGGGTTGACCTTTTACTCTTCCCCGCACATTTCATTTGTTTGGCTACATCTTTAGTTTCTTTGAACTTAATGGACTTCCACATATATTGGTGAATGTTATAAACTTTCTAATTTTTTTCTTTAGGTAATATAAGAATTCCTCACATTTTTAATGGTGGCTATCCAGTTGGTTTCTCGTGAAACATTTTAGAAACATCTACAAGAGGTTAGTTATGTTCTATCTATAATTTAATATTTTATATTAAATTATTGCCTCATATAAATATCACAAGTATAGTTAAATGCCTGATTATTTACTGTTGAAGTTTGCAAACAAAGCTACATCCCTTCATTGGTAAGACACTCAAGGTATGTATGAATCCTTTTAAGTACTTTTTTCAAATTGTTATATTCTATGCTAATTTTTTTCAAAATTTTGTAAGATAATGTAGATTCATATGCATGCATGAACGTCATGTATGGATATCTCTGTTTGTATAAATGTATGCATGTTTTTATGTATGTGTGCGTATGTATTTTGTATATGTGCATGTGAACATACATGTGTGCGCGACTGTATGTAAGTATTTTTGTATACGCGTGTATATGTGTGTGCGTGTCAATGTATTTACACACACTTGGGTACATATGGAAGGATTTGAACCCGAATATCCTTCCCACTCAAACTCAATCCCACGATATTCAAATATAAGATTCACTCTATTGAAGTGATCTACATTGTTTAAAGTAATTACAAATAAAAAAATCAATTGTTTTGAATACTTTTTGCCCATCCATCAAGCAGGCGCAAAATGAGCGGTCGAAAGTAGCATTTTACTTAGATCTATGACTTTAGACATACAAATTCTCGATCCAATCATTTGATGGATCTTGTATTTTAATGTCATGGGATTGAGTTTAAGTGGGAAAGATTCGAGCTCGAATCCTTCCGGAATGACACAAGTCTGACTTGTGTCATTCCGGAAGGATTCAAGGCCGAATCCTTCCCATTCAAATACATCCGTACGAATCCAAATGAAAGATCCATTCTGTTGAAATTGATCTACATTATTTCAAGTAACTAAAAATCAAAAATATAAATTTTGAATATTTTCTGATCATCTATCAAGTAGGCACAAAATGGAGAGTCGAAAATAGTATATTGCTTTGATCTACGTTTTTAGACATACAAATTCTCCATCTGACCATTTTATCATGATCTAAATACTTAAAAACCCTCACACATCAATTTTTATTAGATTGCAAATATTCTGCACGTTAAACTAACTAACTCCTATTTCGGTCGTCCATTTTGCGCCTATTTGATGGATAAAAAATATTTAAAATCATAATTTTTGATTTTTAGTTAGTTGAAATAATGTAGATCAATTTCAAGAGAGTGGTTCTTGCATTCAGATGTCGTAAAGTTGTATTTGAATAGAAAAGATTCAGCCTCGAATCCTTTCAGAATGACACAAATCTACACACATATATGCGTCTGTATATGTATGTGCATCAATATGTGAAAGTTTCTATATATGTGCATATATGTATACATATCAATATATGTGTATGCATTTATATATTGTGAATATGTGTGTGTATGTATACATATATCTATATACATATAGAAACATATCTATGTATATATGCATTATTATTCGTGTGGCTATGTTATGTGAATATGTATGTATCTATATATTTAAGTATGAATTTACTTTGATGTATAATTATGCATGTAATACGAATGTGTGTACCATGTAAGATTTGATTGTGCACAACTTATATAGGATCATGGGCGGACTCAGTAGTGGGCTGGGTCAGGCTACAGCCCGGCCCATTTTTTTATATCTAGGCTTAAACACATTTTTATTTTTGTTCTTTTTTATATATTGTGTTAGACCCCTTTCTATCTTGATTTTTTAGCAAATTTATTCCTAGTTCCACTCTTGATTTAGTGGAGAATATTGTTTTATTCTTTTTATAAACTCATATAATTCATAAGTATATGTGATAAAAAATTGCAGCCCACCCCAAAATTTTTTCCTGATTCCGCCCCTATATAGGATACACACACATGCATACTAAAAGCATGATTATATATACGTATATACAAACATACTCACATAATACAACCTTGCAAATTAAATTGCACACATACATATGTTTGTTTATATATGGATAAATCTATATATGTATACACACATATGATATATGCATGTAGAAATAGACATCTGTATGTGTGCGGTTTTATTTGCATGGGTGTATTATGCTAGTATGCTTGTATTTGTATATGTATTTATGTATTTACTTATGTATAATTATGCATGTAGTATGTGTGTGTACCTTATATAGTTTTGAATGCGCACAATTTATATATGGTGCACATACATACATACTACTTCCATAATTATAAATATATAAATAAGTACATACGTACATAGATAAATACAAACATACTTAGAGACACATCCTTGCAAATAAAAATGCACGCATACATATGTATGTTTGTATATGCATTTATGGATATATGTATGCACACACAAATATATTTATATATATATTCACATATATAGATACATACATATACATAGATTCATACACGTTTCTGCATATATGTAGAAATCAAAATTATTATGTTTATATCTCTCTTCCTTTTCCTTTCTTTGTCTCTCTCTCTCTCACATACACTCTCTCTCGCCCTTTCATCGCCTCTTATGTTGGGCCCTTTTGTCATCATGTCTCTATGCTACTCTCTTTTCCACCTCTCCGTGCCCGACAATTTTGTCCTCTCTGCTTCGCTAGAATCAATAAAAGACAAGGAAATAATATTTTGCAATGTCGGTAATAATATTTGCAATTGCTCTGTTTTCTTGCTAATTCCATCAAACTCATGAGCTCCATCTCCCTAGTAGTCTTACTCTTTAAACGTCGAACCTGCACTCCACCAAATACATCTTCATTCACATCACAATGCCCACTCTCAAGACCACATTCTTTCTCTTTGAGCCATCCTTCAAGATTCTCTAAGACTTGCATCTTGACCTCCTCAACTACGACTATATATAACTATAGGCACTAAGAGCTGCCCACTCTCTTTCCTATCCACCAGTGCCCCTTCTATCGCTTTCTCCAATAATAGTAATACCTTAAGAAACCCCACCACAAGTTTCCCTTTACTGAGATGATGTTGGACAACCAACTGAACTGAACCATAGGCCACATATACGAACATCGACGGATGGTGGTCAGGTTTTTTCAGACCACTTTTTAATGTTTTATCATTTTTAAATTTAATTTGCTAGTGCAGATCACTTGGAGAAATTCCAAAGTTGTTCATATTTTTTAGTTTGGTGTCATGACTAGAAGGTTGGCATTGATGTCTCAAAGTTTTGTTCCTTTATTTGTATTTATTATCATTCAAGATAATTTTTATATATTTTCCAGTTTTTGAAGGTGGCTATCTAGTTGGCTCCTCGTGAAATATTCCAGAAACATATACAGAAGGTTGGTTGGCTATTTATTATTAATTTATTTAATGTTAAAAACTACATATAAATATCTTAATTATGTTAAATAATTATGTAGTTACAGTTGAAGTTTGCAAAATAAGCAATATCCCTACATGATTAGACACTGAAGGTATGTATACTAAACTCCTTTTAAGTACTTCAAATTGTTATATTCTAGGCTCATTTTTCTTTTCTTTTTCAAAATATTAAGTGAAATATCTCATATTTTTTAAACAAAGCAATATCTCATATTTGTGTATTTACTGAAATACTTTTAAGTACTTTTCCAAATTGTTATATTCTAGGCTTATTTTTTTTTTTTCAAAATTTAGTTAGATTATATGGATTAATGCATGCATGCATGTTATAACGTATGGATATGATGTTTGTATATATATTCATGTTTGTATTTATGTGTATGTCTGTGTATATACGTGTGTGTCCATATATGTGTTGTGTGTTTGTATGAATATATATATGTATTTCTGCATACATTTATGTGTTTATAAATGTATGTATCTATATATGTGAATGTGTTTATGTATTTGTGTGTGTGTGTATTTGTGCGCGCGCGCGCGCATGAGTATATGTGTGTGTGTCTCATATATGTCAATATGCATCTATATGTGTGAATGTATATGTTTATATCTATATATGTTATATATATGTATATGTGTGTGTAGAGAGCGAGATAAAGAGATTTGTGTCATTCTTGAAGGATTTGAAGCCGAATCCTTCCCACTTAAATACAACCTTATAACATTCAAATACAAGATTCATTCCATTGAAGTTGATCTATATTATTTTAAGTAACTAAAAATAAAAAATTAAGTTTTTTGTATTTTTTTTGCCCATCCATCAAGCAGGCGCGAAATGGACGGTCGAAATAGTGATTGGTTAGTTTAACGGTGTAAAATATTTGAAACCTAACAAAAATAGATATGTAGGATTTTTTAAATGTTTAACTCTCTATGTATGTGTGAATATGTATATGTTTGTATATATATATATATATATATATATATATATATATATATATATATATATATATATATATATATATATATGTTATATGTGTGTGTAGAGTTAGACTTGTGTCATTCTGGAAGTATTCGAGGTGGAATCCTTCCCACTCAAATACATCCTTACGATATTCAAATATAAGATCCACTTTGTTGAAGTTGATCTACATTATTTCACGTAACTAAAAATCAATAATCAAGTTTTTTGAATACTTTTTACCCATCCATCATGTAGGCGCAAAATGGACGACCGAAAATAGCATATTACTTAGATTTATGTCTCAGACATACAAATTCTCAATTTGACCATTTGATCATGATCTAAACATTTAAAAACCCCTACACACCAATTTTTGTTAGGTTTCAAATATTCTACACCGTTAAACTATCCAATTCACTATTCTGGTTGTTCATTTTGCGCCTACTTGATGGATGACAAAAAAGTATTCAAAATACTTGATTTTTTATTTGTAGTTACTTTAAATAATATAGATCAACTTCAACGAAGTGGGTCTTGTATTTGAATATCATAAGGTTATATTTGAGTGGGAAGGATTTAGCCTCGAATCCTTCCAGAATGACACAAGTCTAACTATAAATGTGTGTGTTTGCGCGCGCGCGTGTACACATATATAGATATATGTGTATAGAAATATACAGGGTATGTATGCGGTTTTAACAACACGAATGTATTATGTAAGTATTTATATATGTACATATGTATTTACTTAAGCATGTATAATTATGCATGTACTATGTATGTGTGCATACACTATATAAGCTTTAACGTGCAAAGCTTATATAAGGTACTCACATACATACTACTTGCATAATTATACGTACATAAATAAATACATATGTACATATACCAATACAAACATACTCACATAACACCCATGCAAATAAAAACAAGCACATACATATAAATGTTTCTATATGCATATTCTATATATGCACACACAAACACAAACACACCACACACACATATTAGCATATGTAGAGACATTCATATTCATATTCATTCATTAATACATACACATTAGCATCTATGTAACTATATATTTATATTTGTACACATGTATTTACTTATCTATGTATAATTATGCATGTAGTATGTGCGTGAGTACCCTAATAGGCTTGAACGTGCACAACTTATATAGGGTGCACCATACATACATACTACTTGCATAATTATGCCTACCTAAATAAATACATATATACATATATAAATACAAACATACTCAGAGAATACACACTTGGAAATAAAAATGCACGCATACATTTGTATGTTTCTATATGCATATATCTATATATGTATACCTACACACATATACATTGATCCATATACATTTTCGCATATATATAAAACTAAAAGTTATTACTTTCACATTTGTCTCTCTTTTCCTCTCTTCTCTCTCGCACACTATACCTTTTTCCTCCTCTCTTACATTTTGCCAAGTGATAATATTTGGCAATTGTTGAGGACCGTTATTTGCAATTATTCTGTTTTACCACTAATTCTATCAAACTCATGAAGCTTCTCTCCCCAATAGCCTTATTGTTCAAGCGTTGAACCTCAACTTCACTAAATATATTTTCATTCACATCATAATACCCGCTCTCAAGACCGCTTTCGACTTCTTTGAGCCATCCTCTAAGATACGCCAAGTCTTGCATCATGGCCTTCTCAATTACGACTATATATAGTTGTGGGCCCTAAGAGCTGCCCACACCCTTTCTATTCACTTATGTTGCCTTTATCGCTTTCTCCAATAATACCTCAAGATTCCCGGTAAGTTTCTCGACGCTGAGATGATGATGTTCGACGACCAACAAAAGCATAAATGTCTGCCTTCTAGATCACATGAGATAGACATTCAACTTTATGACCATCAAGACTTTCCACATGGATCGAGTCCAAATAGATAACCTATTGTTTCTCACGGTCAAAGAGCTGGTACACATTGGTTCTTTGGAGCCCAACACCATTGATGAGGACTGTGACAAAAGTCGAACGTTGATCCAATGGTTAAGCAACAAGGAGGAATCTTCTGTTTTGTTTCTTTTCTTTACTAATGAGTACCTCTTCAGGATTAATATATCATACAAACATGGACAGATAGTGACCAGTTTTTTTATGCTACTTTTCTCATGTTATATTATTTTTAAATTTAATTTTGTTAGTGCAGGTTGCCTGGAGAAATTCCAAAATTGCTCACAGTTCATTAGCTTGGTGTTATGACTGCTAGGTTAGCATTATTGTCTCAACATGTTTGTCCCTTTATTTGCAGTTTTTATCATTACAAGATATTATTTATATATTTTTCAGTTTTTGAAGGTGGCGTCCGGTTGGTTTATCGTGAAATAATCAGAAACATTTACAAAGGTAGGTTAGTTATTTATTCTTGATATTTTTTATATTAAAAATTCTACATATAAATATCATAATTATTTTAAAATGTCCTTATATTTATAGTTGAAGTCTCTAAAACAAAGCAATGTCCCTTCATCGGCCAGCCAGTGAAGGTATGTATATCGAAATACTTTTAAGTATTTGTTTTTCCAAATTGCTATATTTTAGGCTCATTCTTTCTTTTTTCAAAATTTAGTGGGATGATGTGGATTAACATGCATGCATGTTATAACATATGGATATGATATATGTGTGTGTGTAACTCCGCCAGTGCACCGTTCACTGCATGTTCCAAACCAGGATAAGGAGGAGGGTTGTGGTAGGCCTGTGACAGCCAACATAAAATATTGTCACATACTATGAACATGAATCAAGAACTAAATTTTATTGAGGTGTTCCCTACTGAGCGACGCGCTACATCGGAACCCTGGTGTAGTTAAAAGTGGGCAAGGGTTGCTAGATCGTTGTCCAGAAACGACGCGTCACATCGGGGCCCGGATGTGGTGTCAAATGAGCAAGGGTCACACATTTATGAGCAGGTGAGAGTAAAGAAGTTAGCTCATGAATATATAATTAGGTTAGTATCATGGAACGTAGGTTCTCTTACAGGTAGATTAGCATAGTCAGTTGATGTTATGGTTAGACGGAATGTTAGTATTTTTTGTGTACAAGAAACTAAGTGGGTAGGTGAAAAAGCTAAAATTATAGAGCCTTGGGGTTATAAACTTTGGTATACTGGTAGAGATAGAAATCGTAATGGGGTGAGTGTGAAGATAAACAATTGCTTGAGGATGTAGTGGAGGTTAGGAGAAAGGGTGATTAGATTTTACTAGTTAAACTTATTTTAGGTAGGAAGATTTTTAATCTTATTAGTGTATATGCACCACAAGTAGGACTTGATGAGTCAAGTAAGCATCAATTTTGGAAGGATTTAGATGAGATTGTGCAAAGCATACCCATTAGAGAGAAGCTTTTCATAGGCAGTGACCCTAATGGGCATGTAGGAACTAGTCGTTATGGGTTTGATAGTGTACATAGAGGATTTGATTTTGGGAAAAGAAATGAACCAGATAACTCGATTCTAGATTTTGCTTTGTCATATGCTTTGATCTTAGTGAATACTTGGTTTAGGAAGAGAGAGTCTCACTTGATCACTTTTAGAAGTGGATCAAGTGTGAGCCAAATAGATTTTTTTTAAACTAAAAAGTAGATAGAGATTGTTGTATGAATTGTAAGGTAGTACCGGGTGAGAGTGTAGTAACCCAATATAGACTCTTAATTTTAGATGTCCGGATTAGAAGGAGATTTAAAAAGATTAAGCGTAAGTTAGATCCTAAGATTAAGTGGTGGTGGCTAAAAGAAGGTAATTAAGGAGTTTTTGTTGATCGAGTAGTACATGAAGCAGATTGGAAAGCCCAAGATGATCCTAATACAACATGGAATAAAATTACTAGCTGCATTAAAAGAGTAGGTAAAGATGTATCCGGTGAGTCACGGGTTGGTGCTCCACCATGTAAGGACACATTATGGTGGATGAAGAGGTAAAAGCTGCCATTAAGATTAAACGAGACTGTTATAGAGATTTGAAGAAAAATTGTGATGGGATGAGTTTTGAGAGGTATAAGCTAGGAAAGAAGGAGGCTAAGAAAGCTGTTCAGAATACAAGAGTTAAAGTGTACAAAGAAGTGTATGAGAAATTGGATACCAAAGAGGTTGAAAAGGATGTATATAGAATTGCTCGATTAAGGGAGAGAAAGACTAGATACTTATGTACCGTGAGGTGTGTCAAAGATGTGAATCGGAAGGTTTTAGTTCAAAATGAAGAATCAAAGAAAGATGGAGAGAGTATTTTGACAAATTATTTAATGGTAATTCTACTCAAATTTGGATGACCTTACCATTCAGTGCCAGGATATGAACAATAATTATATGCGCAGAATTAGTGAATCTGAAGTTAAGAGACCTTGAAGAGGATGAAGTCAAGGAAAGCTGTTGGCTCGGATGGAATTCCTATTGAGATATGAAGATGCTTAGGAGAGGTGGCCGTGAGATGACTGACAAACCTCTTTAATAAGATCTGGCTTACTAAAAAGATGCCAAATGAGTGAAGAAAGAATACCTTAGTACCTGGGGGTGTTTGGTTGCAAGAAAGTGGGTGGAAGTAAGGAAATGGGGAAGTATAATTGCTCACTTCCCTATCTATTCAAACACCGAAAAAGGAAAATAAGAAAACCCCTTTTCTTTTTTCTTCTCTTTTACACAATTATTTCCTCACTTCCAGAGTGCTACAGTTAATTTTGTGGTCATGTAAATCTCATTTGTAATAAGTTGTAGCACAAAACAGTTAATTTTTTGATCATGTAAATTTCACTTGTTTTCTAATTACAGTCCATTTTTTATTTTTCTTAATTAATTTTTATTTTAATATTATTTTACTGTCAACTTTGTGGTCAACTTTTCTACTTTCACTTTCACATTACCATCCATACACCGGAAAAGACATAACATTTTACAAATCACACTTCCCAACAACATCCAAACACCGGAAAACTTACTAACCAATTCCCAAGTTCCAACGAGAACTATTACCACTTCTTCACTTCTTCACTTCCTCACTTCCACCCTTAAAACCAAACAGACCCAAAAACAAGTGTGATATCCAGAGTTGTTCAAACTATCATGGAATTAAATTCGTGTGTCACACCATGAAGTTTTAGGAAAAGGTAATTGAACACAAGTTAAGCAGAATGTTACAATATTAGAGAACCAGTTTGGGTTCATGCGGGGCGATCGACGACAGAGGCTATTCATTTGCTTCGTCAACTTATAGAGCGATTTCAGGGAGGAAGAGAAATTTGCATATGATCTTTATTAATTTAGAAAAAGCTTATGATAAAGTGCCAAGAGAGATATTATGGTGGATATTGATGAAAAAAGGAGTCCTCATTAAATATATTGACATAATTAAGGATATGTACGATGGAGTAGTGACAAATGTCAGAACTTGTGGAGGCATAACAAATGATTTTTCTATCACAATTGGATTACATCAAGGATCTACATTGAGTCCACTCTTATTTATCATAGTGATGGATGAGCTATTCAAGATGAGATACTATGGTATATGCTATTTACTGATGATATTGTCCTAGTCGATGAGATGAGACCAAGGGTAAATGCCAAATTGGAGTTATGGAGACAAACTCTAGAATCTCGAGGTTTTAGATTAAGTAAGGCAAAACAGAGTATATGGAGTGTAAATTCAGTAAACAGGGAATCCGTGATTATAGTATTGTGAGCTAGATGGACAAGAAATACCGATGAGCAGTTATTTTAAGTACTTGGGTTTCATTATCTAAAAAGATGGGGAGATCGATAGTGATATCAAGCATAGGATCCAAGCCGGCTGGTTGAAATGGAGGAGCACAACAGGAGTTTTATATGATCGTAACTTTCCGTTATGGCTGAAGGGAAAGTTTTATCGGACTGCTATTAGGCTAGCTTTGTTATATGGCACAGAATGTTGGGCTATAAAGATATACATGCCCAGAAGATGAGTGTAGCAGAGGTGCGCATGCTTTGTTGGATGTGTAGTAACACGCGAAGAGATAAGATGAGAAAAGAAGATATTCATACTAAGATAGGTGTAGCCTCTATAGAAGAGAAGATGAAAGAAAACAGCCTACGATGGTTTGGTCATGTGCGATGTTGACATACAGATGTACCAATCCGACAAGTAGAGTATATCAATTTAGGGCAAGTTAAAAGAGCGCAGGAGAGACCGAAGAAAACATGGATGGAGGTAACACGAC
>JAVJIF010016508.1:27500-85688 GCA_038442645.1 Agave tequilana
TGAGAAGCGTTCTCACCAAGCGCTTCGTGTGAAATCCACAACCGGCCACCCTGTGGATGATCTAAACCGTTCATCTTGATCTACATAGTCTAATTAGGCTACCAATAAAAAATCACGCGATTTCAAATCTTTTTATCCATGCATCAAATGACATCTTTATTCTATCGCGAATATAACATATATTTTGTAACCACTTGATGCATTGGTAAAAAAGTTCGGAATCACGTGAACTTTTATTAGTAACCTAATTAGAGTATGTAGATTAAGATGAACGATTCAGATCATCCATGGGGTGGCTCACATGGAGTTCACACGAAGGTTCTCACCATGGAGTTTTCACTAGAATATTTCTCATATATATATATATATATATATATATATATATATATATATATATATATATATATATATATATATATATATACACACACACACACATTTACATTGATCCATACACAATTTTGTGTATATATAAAACTACGAGTTATTACGTTCACATCTCTTTCCCTTTTCCTCTTTTCTCTCTCACACACATTGTCTCCCCTTTTCCTCCCCTCTTATGTTTTGCCAAGGGATAATATTTGATAATTGTTGGGGGAATGTATTTGCAACTGCTCTGTTTTCTTGCTAATTCCATCAAACTTATGAAGCTGTTCTCCCCAATAGCCTTATTGTTCAATGCTGAACCTCCACTTCACTAATACAGTTTCATTCACATCATAATGCACTCTCAAGACCGCCATTGACCTCTTTGAATCATCCTCCAAGTTTCTCCAAGTCTAGCCTC
The DNA here is from genome assembly GCA_038442645.1 of Agave tequilana. Taxonomy (NCBI): domain Eukaryota; kingdom Viridiplantae; phylum Streptophyta; class Magnoliopsida; order Asparagales; family Asparagaceae; genus Agave; species Agave tequilana. The sequence goes on from JAVJIF010016508.1 coordinate 28,288, forward strand.
CAGACCTCCTTAACTACGACTATATATAGTTGTGGACCTTAAGAACTGCCCACCCCCTTTACTATTCACATGTACCGCTTCTATCGCTTTCTCCAATACCTCAAGAAACCCCACTGCAAGTTTTCCTACGCTTAGATGATGCTGTTGGATAGCCAACATAACCATGGACGCCTGCGCCTTCTAGATAACATGAGATCGACATTCAACTTCATGACCATCAAGACTTTTCACAAGGATCGAGTCCAAATACATAAATAACCCTATTGTTTCTCACGATCAAAGAGCTAATACGAGTGGGTTCTTTGGTCCCCAACACCATTGATGAGGACTGGGAGAAAATCTAATGTTAATCCAATGGTTGAGCAACATGGTGGGATCTTTTGTTTTGTTTGTTTCCTTTAGCAATTAGTACCTCTTCGGGCTTAATATAGCACAAACATCGATAGACAGCGATCAAGTTCTTTTTATGTCACTTTTCTCATGTTTTATTATTTTTAAATTTAATTTTGCTAGTGCAGGTTTCCTGGAGAAATTCCAAACTTGCTCACAGCTCTTTAGCTTGGTGTCATGACTAGAAAGTTGGTATTGCTATTTTAACATATTTGTTCCTTTATTTATATTTATTATCATTACAAGATATTATTTATATATTTTTCAGTTTTTGAAGGTGGTTATCCGATTAGTTTATCGTGAAACATTACAGAAACATTTACAAAAGGTTAGTTAGCTATTTATTATTGATATATTTTATATTAAAAATTTTGCATAAAAATATCTTAATTATTTTAAACGATCATTATATTTACAGTTGAAGTCTCTATAACAAAGCAAAATTCATTTATCGGTCAGCCAGTGAAGGTATGTATAGCGAAATACTTTTAAGTACTTTTCCAAATTATTATATTTTATGCTCATTTTTTTATTTATTTTATTTTAGTGGGATGATGTGGATCACTATGCATGCATGTTTGTTATAATGTATGGATATAATGTTTGCATATATATATATATATATATATATATATATATATATATATATATATATATATATATATATATATAATATATGTTTGTATGTATGTGTATGTCTTTGTATGTATCTGTGTCTTTGTATATATATGTGTTCGTATATGCGAGTGTGTGTATTTGTATGAATGTATGTATTTTTGTAAGTAATTTAGTATTTATATGTGTATATATCTTTATATTTGTCTGTGTTTATGTATGTGTGTGTATGTGTGTTTGTGTCTATATGTGTGTATATATACGTGAATATATGTGAATGTCTCATATATGTCAATATATACCTATATTATGTGCATATGTATGTGTTTGTATTTATATATGTTATATATACGTGAATGTTTATATATATGTGTGTGTGTGTGTGTGTGTGTGTGTGAGTTGATCCCCTAAGAACGGTTCTCACGAATTCATGTGAGAACTTTCACGTGGGCCGTCGGATCTGATAGAGATCTAGTTTTATTTGATTTGATCTATCAGATCCGACGACCCACGTGAAAGTTCTCACATGAATCCGTGAGAACCGTTCTTAGGGGATCAGCTCCCTATATATATATATATATATATATATATATATATATATATATATATATATATATATATATATATATATATATATATATATATATATATACTTGTATCGTTCCAGAAGGATTCGATACCGAATACTTCCCACTCAAATACAACCCTACGACATACTAATGCAAGATTCACTTTGTTGAAGTTAGTTTATATTATTTCAAGTATTTATAAATCAAAAATCAAGTATTTTAAATATTTATTACTCATGCATCAAGTAAGAGAAAAACGGACGGCCTAAATAGTGAGTTGGTTAGTTTAACGGTGTAGAACATTTGAAACCTAAAAAAATTAGTTTATAGGGGTTTTTAAATATTTAGATCATGATCAAATGGCCGGATCGAGAATTTGTATGTCTTAAGATATAGATCTAACCAATTTCCTACTTTCGGCCGTCCATTTTGCGCTGCTTGATAGATGAGCAAAAAGTATTTAAATACTTGATTTTTGATTTATAGATACTTGAAGAAATATTGATCAACTTCAACAGAGTGGATCTTGTATTTGAAATTCGGATGTTGATATTTGAGTAGGAAGGATTCGGGCTCGAATCCTTCTGGAATGACACAAGTCTATCTCTATATACATGTGTGCATACATGTGTATGTATTAATGTATATGTATGTATATAACTATATATGTTAATATATGTGTGTAAGTATATACTGTAGAAATATATGCATATAGAAACATGCATATGTATGTGTGTGGTTTTAACTGCATGGGTGTATCTTGTGGGTATGTTCTTATTTATATATGTACGTATGTATTTACTTACATCATATAATTATGCATATAGTAAGTATGTTTGTGTATGCTATATAAGTTTTAACGTGCACATCTTATATAGCATACACAGACATACATACTATTTGCATAATTATACATACATAAATAAATATAGACATACATATGCTAATACAAACATACTCACGTAACACATCTGTGCAAATAAAAACAAACACATACATATAAATGTTTTTATATGCATAATATGTGTGTGTGTGTTTCTATATGCATATATGTGTGTTGTCTGTGTGTGAGATAGACTTGAGTCATTCCTGACGGATTAAAGGCTGAATCCTTCCCACTCAAATACAACCTTATGACATCTGAATGCAAGATCCACTCCGTTGAAAATAATCTACATTATTTCAAGTACATAAAAATAAAAAAACATGTATTTTGAATCTTTTACCTATCCATCAAGTAGTAGGTGCAAAATGGACGGATGAAATAGTGAGTTGGTTAGTTTAACAATGTAGAATTGTTTAGATCACGATGAAATGATCGGATCGAGAATTTATATGTCTAAAAATATAGATCTAAGAAATAAGCTATTTTTGGCTGACCATTTTGCGCCTACTTGATGGATGGGCAAAAAGTATTCAAAATACTTAATTTTTAATTTTTAGTTACTTGAAATAATAGAGATCAACTTCAACGGGGTGGATCTTGCATTCAGATGTCGTAGGGTTGTATTTGAGTGGGAAGGATTCAGCCTTGAATCCTTTCGGAATGACACGCGCGCGCACACACACATATTAAGATTCTTAGGGAAAGATTCAGGCTTCAGGCTCAAATCCTTCCCACTCAATTACAAACTCATGACATACAAACGTAAGATCCATTTCATTGAAGTTGATCTATATTATTTAAAGTAACTATAAACAAAAAATCAAGTGTTTACAAACTCATGACATCCAAATATAAGATCCACTCCATTGAAATTGATCTACAATATTTAAAGTAGCTATAAATCAAAAATCAAGTGTTTTAAATACTTTTTGCCCACACATCAAGTAGGGGCAAAATGAATGACTGAAATTGTGAATTGGTTAGTTTAACAGTGCAGAATATTTGGAATCTAACAAAAATCAGTCTGTGAGGGTTTTTAAGTATTTAGATCATGATGAAATGGTCGGATCAAGAATTTGTATGTCTAAAATCGTAAATCTAAGCAATATGCTATTTTTGGCCGTCCATTTTGCGCTTACTTGGTCGCTGGGTAAAAAGTATTCAAAATACATGATTTTTGATTTTTAGTTACTTGAAATAATCAACTTCAACGGAGCCAACTTGAAGTTACTCGGATCTAATAACGAATCACTCATCGTCAAATTCGACCAAAAGAAGTTCGAACAGCTTCTCTCCTCGGGCTCCATTAGCTCCAAAGCCATGGGAAAGTACCGCAAAGTCTCAAACGAGACTCGCTCTCTAGCCTCATCAGAGGCTTCTCAAAGAAAAGCTTCTTCGAAAGGTAAACATACGCTTTTTGATAAAGCAAACGGTTCAACCTCTTGAGGTTCAAACAACCTCCCTTGGAGCCAACACGACTTGTGATGAAGTCTCTTAGGAGACACGCAGGACCAGTGTTGCGGCTCAAGGCCAACACAACGTTAGAGACCAATCTCATCCTTAAACTCCTTTTGAGGCTCAGCAAACTCAGTTCCAGGGGGTTCGCAACAACTCCTGCGAGCCAAGCGTATTGTTGATCGTCGATGAAGACGTCGTGCTCGCCGACAGCAACCAAAAGCTTAATACAGTGCTGCTTGAATTAAATGCGACACTCGCGTTTAGCCCCACGTTCCTCCTTCGAAACGCGATGCTCGCATTCATACACGACAATCGCTCTCAAAACACGAGGCTTGCGTTCAGCCTTCAGCTGTGCCAAAACGCGAGATTCACGTTTCACTTCAAAAATGCGAGAATTGCATTCAACCGAAGATCAAGAATGCGAGACTTGCGTTCAACCGAAAGTCACGCCAGAATGCGACCTTCACATTTTCCTTCAAAAATGCGAGACTTGCGTTCAACAGAATACTACGTCAGAACGCGATCTTCGCTTTCATTGCCAAAATGCGACACCCGCATTCAGCCACGGGTGGCTAAGTGCAGACTGAACTGAGAGATCTCAACTCTCGTGAGTCCAGGGTTTGTTCCTCAGCAACTCATCTTACAGACCTAAGAGACTACCTGACACGGAAGAGGAGCATACACCATCAAATCACTTCTCAATGCTGCTGTAAACGACTAATCATGACAATACTCTCTAATTGCCATTATGGCTCTCAGATGATCAAGTCGTTGGTCTTCCATCAGTTGTCCGCGGCTACAACCTCCAACTCAGCCAAGAGGCGACGCTTTCGCAAGAAGTCATTCTCTGATGTTGAATTCCCGGAGGTAACTTCCAACATTGTGGGTCCAAGCACCATACCAAGCAAGTCGAAAGGGAAACAACTTGTCCTAAGTTCTGAGAAGTCAGACACTGAACGTTCCTCAGGCTTGAAAGAATTATTGATCGAGCCTGAAAGAATCTATTGACGCACTTGAATCTGAACCAGAGCAATTGCCCCAGATCGACTACAACTTTCTTGCCAAAGGGATTGAGGCAAATGATGAGCACTCTATCATCACGGAGTCTCATTCATCCAACTCTTATATGGAGACGGGAAGCCTTTGCATATATGGCAAACATTCCACAAGAGGTAGTCAGAAAATTTGAAGAGTAATCTCTGGTGCAACAAGCGCAGCATGATATGCTCCAAGCCTAACAAAGTCTATCAATGATTCCAAGAAGATGATAGCTCTCTTATTTGATAAGCAGAAGAGGAAGTAGAAAAGCTCAAAAATTGACGCCTCGTCCAGCAAAAGCATGGGTAAAAAGGAGGGTGAAAACTTTACCTCTGAACATTCTGATGGCAACGAGAATAAGTTCTGATTTGAAGATCCTGAGTCTTCTGAAAAATCAGAGAATTCAAAAGCCGAAGATAGTCATGCCAAGAGGATGAGCGAGCTCAAAAAATACCTCAAAGTCATTGCAAATCGAAGCGATCTTCAAAAAATTGGGATTGGTTAGACCCTACCTGGTTGAATGAGATGCTACTTCCTACACTCCCAGGTTCAAGGCATCAACTCTACACACCTTCGATGGTAAGGGGTCATCGAACCAACATATATACTACTTCAAATATCAAACTAGGAATGTAGTATCAAACAATGTTATCATGGTTGTTTATTTATCGATACTCTTAAGAGGGTTGCCTTTGAATGGTTCATGAAGCTCCCGGCGGGCTCTTTCAAGAAATGGGCTGACTTGAAAAAGTTATTTCTGGCTCGTTTCTTTGAAGACGACACAGAATATCTGTGCCAACTCTCCTCGCCATTAACCAGAAGAAGGGAGAGTTGATCAAGACGTTTGTGGAGAGATTTCAGAGTATGGCTCTCCGATGTCCAAACGGTGTGACCCAATCACATTGGTAGAGACTTGCCACTACTATCTGCAAACAACACTTCTAATTCAAATAGCATTGGCTGAATGTCGCACTTGAAAACAACTAGTCTTACAAGGCAAAAAGGCATAAGAAATCATTGCAAGAGTCAAGGCTGAAGTAAAAGAAAATAAGCCAGGTCAGGAGAAGTTAATGTGGCGTGCTCCAGACCAAAAGATACTCAAGCAACAAAGAATATATGTTCTGCCAATATCAAACCAGGCCTTTTCTGGGGCTAGCCGGTGACAGATTCCTTGGATTCATCATAATATCCAAAGGAATCCACCTCAATTAGGTCCAAGTAGAGAACAAAGTTTGACATGAAGGCTCAGTACCCTACCACAACGCGACCATCAACATGGCCTAGAAGTTCAAAAACTTCTACATCGACCTTATATCTTGCCGATAGAATGCACATGCACATGCATTGGCGTCTCTCCCGCTTCATTGGCTCTTCCAACCAGAGCAACAGAGAAAATACTCGTCCAAAACCGTGATTGTACTACCCAAAATTCGCCCTTGAAGAGGTTAAGCTTCTAAAAAGAAACCTTCAAGTCAAAGAGGTTCTCGAGACTTCAACAGGTCCAGAACTCAAGGATTGACGATTCCGTTCATTGACTTTGTCTTATACGACATTCTGCCCAATGATCTCAAAGAAGCTACGAATGATCTTGTAGAAGCCTTCAACAAGACATCTGAAAATTTCTCAAGAAGTCCGTCTTAAAAAGTCAACGCGACTGGGACGATAAACTAGGCAGAGGTCTCTGTGTTTACCACACAACGATCAGAACTCCAATGAAGGCTACACATTTTTCTTAATATATGGATGAGAAGCAGTACTTTCACTGGAAATTCATCAGAGATAAATGAGGAAAAGTATCAACTACGCCTCCAAGAATTAGAAGCTTAGATGTTAAACACCTCCAAACTCAACAACAAAGTGAGCTTTATCAAGCTCGAATTGCCAAAACTTCAATAAGAAAGTCAAAGGACGGGTCTTTAAGAAGGGCGATCTTGTGTTAGTTGCCAGACGACTCATGATCATGACACATAAGACCAAAGACAAATTCCAACCCAAATGAGAGGCACCTTCGTAGTAGAGTCAGTCTACTTGAATGGAGCCTGCCGCTTAATCAATCAAGAAGGTTATCGACTCATGATGCCCATCAATGACAAATTCGTGAAGAGATATTACTTTTGATTGCATTTCAGGACTACCATGTTCAACATTACACCTTTAGACAGTCAAAAATATTCCATTGATAAAATGCTATATGTATTTATAATCCCCATGGAACAAAATTCCCCGAAAATTATATCAAATACTTTTCCAGGCAAAAAGTCACTTAAAGTGACAACATTCCAATACCTCCGACGGTTACAGATAGAGGAACACATTGGCTTTTAAGTCCAATACAAAATCCTCGACAACTCATCATAATGAGAGGAACAACATGGCTAGTCCAACTCAAACGATAGTTCGTAAAGGCAAATCAAGCTCATTGATAACCGCATATTTGCTAAAAATCCTAAGAGAGTTAATCCCACCAATCCTATCAAAATTCCTTACCAATTCCTTTCCATGGAATGGTAGGTCTACTAAAAACTATATTTATCTTCCTAGCGAAATAAATTACAGATCAAACCTGTTTAGTTAAAAATCATACTTTAGGCAGTAAAACTTCAATATATCCCTATTGGATAAGACTCTTATTTGTCAATATCCTCATACGGAATGACAAATCCACAAACTTGCTCAAATCGTAAAACAAATTTTTGTCACATTTAAAATCACATCTCTGATAGTGAAACTTCTATTTGTCAATTTTCTTCAAACAGAATGACAGGTTCATCAAGTTACTCAAATGGCAAAATCAATTACTATTTTGTTAAACATTACACCTTTAATAGTAAACAAATCCCTGTCAAGTTAACATCACACCTCTGACAATTCAATTTGTTCAAATCACAAATCCATCTCACTGTTAAGTTAACCTTAAATCTCTGACAGTAATGTTCGTGATTTTCTAATTAAAAATGAGATTTATGGTTAATACTACACCTCTTCGGTGCTAAGTTAATATCACATCTCTGGCATATCTCACTGTTAACATTAAACCTCTGATAGTATTCTTCTCGATTTTCTTAATGAAAATGAGATCTTTGGTTTATACTATACATTTTCAACTGCTAAGTTAATATTACACCTCTAACACATCCCACTGTTAAGTTAAAAATACTATACCTTTTATAGTGATCTTCTCGATTTTCTCAGTGAAAAAGAGATCTTTTGGTGCTAAGTTAATTATTACCTCTAGCACACAACCCTATCAAGTTAACATTACACCTCTAATATTAAAACTTCAATACATCCCCAAACGGGTCAAATTTGCCTGGTCAATTCTCTTCAATAGAATGACAGGTCCATCAATTTACTTAAATCGTAAGACTGATCACTGTTATGTTAACATCATACCTCTAACAATCATCTCCTTGATTTTCTCAGTGAAACTGAGATCCTTGGGTTAAAATTACACATCTCTTACTCAACTTCCTCAATGAAAGTATTCAACCTTCAATTGCTAAGTTAATCATTACTTCTGGCAATCAAAACTGGTCGCTTTAATCAGCTTGATTTTTCTTACAAACAGATATGATTCAAAAGCAAACAATCAACAAACGTGATAGTCACGTTCAACTGAGATCTACGTCTTAAACGAGGTCCGCGCTTCAAACAAAGGTCGCGTTCAACACGATTCAAATGAAGTCTGCATCTTCTCAGATGAAGGACATGTTTGAAGCTATAAACGCACAATCACATTTTAAATGCAAAACTTACATGAGAGTTGTGTTCTCTCAAACACAGAAATTGGGTTTACATCCAACAGACACAACATACTTGCTAACTGAGGTCGATCGAGCCATAGACCTCTGCAAGAAGCCCGCCCTCATCCTCCACCTCAAAGACCTTATCGCCTCCCAAAAGGACCGCTCCATTCTCCTCAGATATCTCGAGAAAGAGGTGGGTTTCGTCCAAAAATGGAACTTTATTCCTCTAATCCAGAAGCACCCTTCGGTGTTCAAAATCTCGAGGGCTCCGATTCTCGATCCCCCATCGCTGTCAAGTTCACTGAGAAAGTGCTGAGGATGCCCAGCGACGAAGCTGCAACTAGAAAGCTGATGGAGCTCATATTGGTCAGGAATCTGAGAAAGGTGTTGATGATATCAATTGACTGCCAGATCTCGAGAAAGACGTGGGTTTCGTCCAAAAATGGAACTTTATTCCTCTAATCCAGAAGCACCCTTCGGTGTTCAAAATCTCGAGGGCTCCGATTCTCAATCCCCCATCGCTGTCAAGTTCACTGAGAAAGTGCTGAGGATGCCCAGCGACGAAGCTGCAACTAGAAAGCTGATGGAGCTCATATTGGTCAGGAATCTGAGAAAGGTGTTGATGATATCAATTGACTGCCAGATTCCCATGGAGAAGATTGAATTCATTGAAAATGAGTTGGGTTTGCCAAATAATTTCAAAAGTTTCTTGATTCGCAAGTACCCAGAATTTTTTTGGTTAGAAATGTTGATAGGTATTTGCTTGGAGAGTTGGGATTCTTGCGGTCATTGGGATTCTTCAATTGCGGTCACTGCTGGAGAGGAAAGATAGGATCTTGGAGGCATTGGAAGCCGTTGAATGTGATTTCTAGAGATGGTAATTTCTGTGAGCCATTTGCTTTTAAAATGAAATATCCGCCGAGATTTTTGCCCAATGTGCTTTATCTGGAGGAAGTACAGAAATGGCAGAAGCTCGCGTTCCCTTCGCCATATTTGAATGCGAGGAGGGTGAGCCAGCAACACCGTAGGCGAGGAAGAGGGTGGTGGCAGTGCTGCATGTTGAGTTTGCTGATGGAGAAGAGGCTGACATCGGATAAGTTGGAAGCTTTTCATAAGGAGTGCCAGCTTCCTTGTAGGTTGTTGCTTTGTTTGGTTAAGAATCACGGGATTTTCTATATTACAAATAATAAGGGGGCAAGAAGTACTGTGTTTCTGAAGGAAGCTTATGATGGATTCAATTTGATTGAGAAATGCCCATTATTGAGATTTCAAAATCGGTTTACGTCACTCACTGGGAGAACATGCTCTGATTTGCGTAATGCGATGGCTGCTTAATTGGCTTTGGTATGTTAAAAGTGTGAACGTTAGTTTCTAATATATGATCATTGTCTTTTGTTCTCATTGCTGCTTCTCATTTTCTTAATGTTGTTTTTGAAAACTCTTGACATGGAACTTATCAAACAAACTTGTTTAAAAATATAATAGGTATTCTCATGTATTGAAGTATCGAGGTATTCCCTAAAGCACTGTATAAGAAAGGTTCGGCTTAAGGAGATCTATGGCAATGTTCTCTGCCTAATAGCCTCATTCTTAGGATTTCCAATTATACAACCCACTTTATTCAACGGCAACACTGAAACCTCTTAAAAACCTTCAACCACCTGTTCAATGTGTGACCTAATCAAACTTCTGGCCTTTTCCCTTTGTAAGAGAGTGAATAAGACTGATAATGGAAATGGTAATCTTTCCTTTTCCTTTGGTATTGGAAATTTACACCCCCAAGGCTGAAAAACTAGCCATTGGGGCACGAACCCAAAGGATATTGAATACTTGCAACATTCATAATAAAATTCATTCAACTTTAATTGTACAATTCTGTCAAATTGTTCCCTTGTCAACCAACTTCGACCAATGTCCCTATGAGAACCTTCGATTCACACCCGCCTTTGAATTTCAAGTTTTTTGAAACTTCTATGTACTTTCTGATACGAAACTTCAGTGGGTTCTATCCTTTCTTTACATTCCATGTAATACTCGACTTAAGCACAACACAACTTCATAGAACACTAGAACCGCTATGGTTTGCCTGCCAATCATGAAACCTAGAAACTATTTAAGGGTCAACAATCTTTGCGTATGTATTGACTTAAAAAGTAGCTTTGGTTTTTTTTTTACTTCAGAGACTTAATTGCTAGTCAATAAGCACAAACACTTCCGAACATGCTATCTTGAGGGCATTCACAACTTGTCAGACATAGAAATCACTATGACATGCCCAGAAGACATGCTCCCAATAAAAAAAAAAGCTTTAAAAATTATTTTGACCCTTTTTAATCTAAGAGAGGATGGATTCTTATAAAACCACAACTAAGTTATATAGTTATATTAGAATATTCCAGTAAAGGAGGGGAATAGGAAGGAAAGCACTGAAGTCATCATGAGTTATTACTTGAATACCTTTTTAGCTTATATGACTATCATATATGTTATGGAATTAGATGCTCTTCTATATATAAAATCCTGTTGCTAACAATGATTTGTGTAAGCGCATTATGTATTTTTACATGTGCGTGCACATGCATTTTGTTTATTCTTGTGACTCCAAAGTGTCAGATTTGGGAACTTAAGGATTTTCTGTGTTGCATTTCCTAAAGAAGAGGAACAAAAATAAATCACAGGTAATTAGGTATACAACTATTGAAGCACTAACATAGACATGGAAGATGAGTTAGACATAATATACATACGGTGATACCGTTAAGTTTCAAAAACTAGGACATGAATATGATAAAACTTATGTATATATTTGTTTGCGTGTGTGTGTGTACATATACCTACACACATGTAGAGTACACACGCGCGCACACAAATTAATTATACAAGACATAGATGGCCTGATATGGATGTGTGGATACATAGTGAGTATGGTAGTATGCGGGGCAATAAAAAAATCTTATTTGTATACAACTATTGAAGCACTAACATAGATATGGAAGATGAGTAAGACATAATATACATACGGTGATACCGTTAAGTTTCAAAAACTAGGACATGCATATGATAAAACTTATGTATATATTTGTTTGCGTGTGTGTGTGTACATGTACCTACACATGTAGAGTACACACGCGCACACACAAATTAATTATACAAGACAAAGATAGCCTGATATGGATGTGTGGATACATAATATGGTAGTATGCGGGGCAATAATAAAAACTTATTTGTGTGCTTGTTAAAATTTGTTATCCGTGGCATGAATTTGTAAGACTATAATGGTTAAACAATCAAAATATCTTGAACGTTATGAAATTTTTTTGCAAGTTATATAAATCAATAATTATGTGGACAATCATATTCCTTGTTATGAATTTCTAATTAAAAAAGTGAACAAATTATATAAAATGCACACTGCAAACCATCTTTCAAATATTACTGACTCAAGCTTGAGTACATCTATGGTATCTCTCCAATAGGCTTAGGATGTATGGTATCTCTCCGACACGCTTATGATGCATTGCAATTATTAGGATACACCATAAGGAGTATTCGATACGTATCCATCAAGTATTAGATTTTCAAATATTGGATATGTATCGGACACGAGGATGTCTGCATTGTTTACCACTAAGCAATTATGAAGCACAATGCACCCATGTGGAGTTTTCCATCATTTATGTATTTATTTAAGGGTTTAACAATCGAAATTTTACCTTGATGTGCAGTTTTGTTAAGAAAATGATAATATACTAAAATTATACCCTGTCCTCTTGCAAGAGGACATTAGGGTGTCTACAAGGATTAAGGATGTCTAGTTGCTAAAACCTTTTAGTTGACTTATTATTACCAGAAATGGCATATGGAAGGAGTTATGGATATATGAAATTTTGGTAATGCTTTATTTTGCTGTTCTTATTATGGATTTGTGTAATTTGGATCTGCAAAATAACTTGGGAAATAGTATACACATTTTATAAATATGTGTGTGTGTGTGTGTGATATAGTTCCCAACTAATTGTGCTATAATGACACATATCTATACTTTGTCAGAAAACACATTTGTCAAAAATGTCAACGTAGACAGCCGATTTTTGGCTTTCCTACGATTTGTTTCCTCTTCTCAATCTCATCTATGACATTCATATTAGCTACTAGCTACACTTTTTTTATGAATTGATTGAGGTGGAACCTGCACACAAAATACAGTATTTCAGAACTTAAGATTAAACAGTGCAAGTTACTCAATTCTACCGCTATAGCAAGTGGCTATGCGGGTCGTGATCCACAAGGAGGGACTAGCGATGGAAGCTTTTCTAGTAAGTTCTCTTTTATGTTACCATTAAAGGTTAAAGTTCTTCTTTAGTTTCTTAAAAGAAAAGAGAAAAATGAAGTTAAAGTTGAGTTAGAAAGAAAGCGGTAGAATAAGAAGGTGGAGAAATAAGAAGTGATTTGTACAAATGAGATTGAAAAAGAGTGATAAAAGATTTAGTGGATTGTGGTGTTCTAAACTAAATGATTAAAAGAAAAGAAGCTAAAAATTACTTACTTCTTTTGGCCAAATACCTACCTTGAATCTTTTGCAATGCTGTTACCTTGAAGCGAGGTGATCAACGTATAACCCATAAGAGTCGATTCCCGTTTCCTCCACATTATATCATCAAGACGTTGCAAGTATGAAGTGATACAGAATGAAACTCAAAATCCATCGTCATGGGCTATCGGTGGCACTCGCAAAGGCAAGGCTCTTTCGATGCTTTTAGACTCACTTGGATAACAATTGTACCAAAAGAAGAAAAGTAGAGAAGAAGAAGAAGAATACAAAAACAAAGTACATACAAAAGGGAACTACAGATTCGATTTTATAACAATAAGAGAAAAGAAGGAAATTTTACACTGGTATCACTCTCAGCACAAGCTTCGTTCTCGTTCTCCTATGAAACTCTGATCTCCTCCGATTTACATAAATTAAAACTAAAAATTACATGAAAAGAAAAACAAAAACCTATACTACAAAGAATGAAAAACTAGACTAAATCCTATCTCTGCATGGTCGTCCCATTTTCAGTGAAAATCCTGCCTTTTATAGGCAAAAACCCATAGGGGAGAGGTGTGAGAAGATAGGGGGAGCAAACGCTCCCCCTAACTTACTAACCAAGTCGCGCAAACGCGGCTTTAGCCGCGTTTTCGCGGCCAGGGTGTGGCCACCTGTTAGTGGTGCTCCCCGGCTTCTCGATGTGTCTTTATCTTCAGCTAGATTTGCATTTAAGTTCGAAATTTTCACGAAATGGCCTTTGATCCTTGGCTTCAACCGATCGATTTGTAGGGATTTGCTCTAACTGATTTTCAACCGATCTGAACCGACCTGATCTGCCCTGATTTACTGAGTTCGAATTAATTTTGATCTAATTCAGAATTTGATGGGCTTTTGGGCTCATTTCTCTTCACTCTCCTTTAGTAATGGGCGTGCAAATAAATTAAACATTTAATTAGGAAAAAGTAGAGTTTATTCTATAATAAGTATGAGAATATGATAATAAATGTGCAGTATTAGTGACCAATCACACCCCCATACCTATCTTTTGCTCGTTCTCGAGCAAAACAACTAAACTATACTATGGATTATTAGACCACTTTCGCAGGTCACGCGATTGAACTGAGCATGTGCAACAAGCCGTTAAACTCTAGGTTACCCTAGAGGACGAGTTTTGTCTCGTGAGAGTTTTCAGTGGATTACACCCACAAAATCCATAAAGAAAGAGAAACAAAGAGTTAGTATTTTCGAAAAGCATTTTGAAAGAAAAAAATATTTGAAATATAATTGTAAGATTTAAGTAATCTATAAGTTATAGGAAAACTGAATTTTTCATTCCTATACTTAGTCTCTATTCAAAAATTTGTTATCAATCAAAGTAAGGAGTCAAATTGTACTTCTCATCTAGTCTATTACTTTACCCTGAGTCATATGCACCTTGTGGCCGCGTTTTCGCAGTCAGGGTGTGGCCAGGTGGCCACACCCTGTTGGTGGTGCTCCCCGGCTTCTCGATTTGTCTTTATCTTCAGCTGGATTTGCAGTTTAAGTCCGGATTTTGACAAAATGGCCTTTGATCCTTTGCTTCAACCGATCGATTTGTAGGGATTTGTTCTAACTGATTTTTAACCGATCTGAACCGACCTGATCTGCCCTGATTTACTGAGTTCGAATTAATTCTGATTTAATTCAGAATTTGATGGGCTTTTTGGCTCATTTCTCTTCACTCTCCTTTAGGAATGGGCCTGCAAATAAATTAAACATTTAATTAGGAAAAGCAGAGTTTATTCTAGAGAATATGATAATAAATGTGCAATATTAGTGACCAATCATGAATGTATGTGGTTGATACACATCAATATATCTACTTGTATGGGTTGTAACATTTAACTTAAGGTAAATTAGAAATATCTAGTATATCATTTAATGATCCTTTTCCTACAGGTAAATTTGGACCGCAATTCCCTCATGAGTAGTAGATCTTAACAAGGAAACAAAAGTTTTTGGGACAACTCTATATATATTTTGGCCCCATAAGGTCAGTAAAATGATTTAATCTTACACAAATCTAGATCCTATAAGTTACCATTGGATCTCAGCTGTGTGCAATCATGCCCTAGTCTTATACCAAGTTGCTTTAGTTTCCTCGTGGATTGCAGATGGGTTAAACTCGTTTATATTCCTAGTATTTAATATATCATATTGTATTCTCCATCAACCATCATTTCCAAATTCCAAGCAAAACATTAACATTTCATATTGTTCACAAAGTTCTAAATATCGGATATCAGGATCGTATCAAATGAGTTTTTTTCATATCAGATATTAGATATCAGAAGAGATATCGGGGAACGTGCGCATATTGGGCGTTCATATCAGACACTATATATAATGCAATATTGAATAACTAATAGTTAATTTAGTGTCATAGATTTCATCTACCAAATAAAAATGATCTAATATGCATGCAAAAATGATAAAAAAAAAATAACGTATATTTGCACACAGCCGTGGGTCGTGCAATAAATAAGTTATTTTATGGAATTAAAAAATATAAGATTAGAAATTGTATAATCTACTTACTTGAAAATCAATGAATGAAAAAATATAAAGAGATGAAATCCTTGCGTCTTTAAATTTGATTATGAGACTAACCTGCAAAAAGAAATAGCTATTATTAGAAAACATAAAACAAGAGGAGCTCGTCGCACTCGGGGGGAGCAAGGGGAGCTCATCGCGCTTGGGAAATAAAAGGGAGGCAAGTGACGTCTCCGTCAATTCACAGAGGAGAAAAATTAAGGCTCATTTTTATCGAGCCCTAACAATGCAAACAACACTTATATTGTCGGGTGACGTGTGGGGTTTGGGTTCAATGCTGATGGGTTCAAAAAAATGAACCCAATTAAAATAAATCCATATCGGCCGATTTTGCGCCGACTCATATCGGACGATTTATCGGCCGATATTTCAAACATCTTGCTACAGACGATATGGGTGAACAATTTTCCCATATTATATCGCCAACAGGCGAAAAATGAGATATCGCCTGTTAGCTCGGCCGACTATACCGATATTTAAAACAATGATTGTTCATAATTAAAATTAACTTAGAGCAAGATAAGATGTAAAAACACGTTTGTCCGAAAAATTAGTTCTATCTAAATTCAAGGGCTTTCTAATAGCTCAAACAATAAAGATAAGAAAGATAGTAACTATGTTTAGTGTAGAGAAATAGAAAATCCTAGAAAAAGAATTGATTCATTTTGGGAAGAAAAGGTACAAGGTATATATAGAAGACAAGATGAGTATATGGGTAACAACCTAATAACCTAATACTAATAACTAATCTTAACACACACTCTCTCTCAAGCTGGAGCATAAAGATCTAACATGCCCAGCTTATTACATAGATTAGAAAACACCTGAGGTGAGGTAGCTTTGGTGAGGAGATCAGCCGACTGCTTTGAAGACGGTGTGAAATGGAACGTAACCACCTTCTTTGTCCAAGCATCTCTGATAAAATGACAGTCAATCTCAATGTGTTTGGTTCTTTCATAGAATACAGAATTCTGAGCAATGTAGATAGCAGCTTGATTATCACAATGCATAGGTATGGGCCCGGGTTGTCTGAAACCAAGCTCCATCAGTATATTTTTTAACCACACCATATCGTATGCCGTATGAGTTATAGCTCTATACTCAGCTTTTGCACTTGAGCAAGGCACAACATCCTGCTTTTTGCTCCTCCAAGTCACCGGATTTCTACTAATAAAGGTGTAATACCCAGTAGTCGACTTCATGTCTCCTCGATCACCAGCATATTCTGAATTCAAATATTTAGAAATGCGTACATGCCCATGTTTCTTATACACTAACCCTTTTTCTGGACAACTCTTGCTGTAAGTCAGAACCCTTATCGCAACTAACCAATGAGTCTCCCTGAGCTGATGCATGAATCTACTCAGTACTCCTACAGCAAAGGTAATGTCTGGCCTAGAAACCGTGAGATATATCAACTTTTCAATCAATTTTTATATCTTTCTGGATCATCAAGTGCATGACTGTCATCAAACTATAAACCCATATTGGTTTTCATTAGAGTGGTAGCAGGCTTGCATATTAAAACATGCCTCCTCAAGAAGATCCAGAGCATACTTTCGCTGGAAAAGAAGTTACTATTTTTGATGTGCAACTTCAATTCTCAGAAAGTATTTTGAACATCCTATGTCCTTAGTCACAAAATGACGCTTAAGATACTGCTTAGTCTTCAATAACTCAGCTGAATCATTACCAGTCAGCAAAAATCATCAACATAAACAGTCAGAATTATGATGCCAGACTATGTATACCGAACGAAGACAGAGTGATATGAATAATAGCGATGAAATCCAATA
Source organism: Agave tequilana (assembly GCA_038442645.1). Taxonomy (NCBI): domain Eukaryota; kingdom Viridiplantae; phylum Streptophyta; class Magnoliopsida; order Asparagales; family Asparagaceae; genus Agave; species Agave tequilana. The sequence goes on from JAVJIF010016508.1 coordinate 45,912, forward strand.
ATAGAAATGGCAAGGCTGAACTTCTCAAACCACGCCCTTTGACTCTACTTAAGTCCATATATGCCCTTCTTGAGATGACAAACTTTTAATCTCCCTGAGCAACATAGCCTGGGGGTTGCTCCATATAAACTTTCTCCTGAGGATCTATATAAGAAATTGTTCTTATATCTATCCACATATCCATCTAGGCGGTACTTTAAAGTAAAGACCCAGAGACAACCAACAAAAGTAGTATTTGTTGATGCCGAAACCAACTCCCAAGTTTCTCTAGAAGCAAGAGCTTTCATCTTCTCATACATAGCATGCTTCCATGCAGGTACAAATAAAGCCTCTATATAAGACTTGAGTATAGACTGAGAAGACAATTATAGGACAAACTGACGAAAAGTGAGGTTAAGGTGACCATAAGAAATGAAATTCAAAATAGGATAATCAGTGCACGACCGTTTACCTTTTAGAAGGGTAATGAGAATATCAAGATCAGATAGAGATGCTAATGAAGGAGGACCGACCATCTACTGGAGAGGGGATAGCCGGAACTGGTTCAGAAGCAGGAGCCTTTGGGTAATGAATATAGAAGTATCTAAAAGCTTGAAGTGGCTTGGTTGCAGAAGGATCTTGAGTTTCTACAGGCGGTATTGGCGAAGAAACAATAGAAAACAGGTGTGGGCAACGACACAGTCGGTGATGGAGGAACAACCTCAAATATCGTGATAGGAATCTATGAAAAAAATCTGAAACAGACTCAAAGAACGTAACATTAGCAGACACTAAATACTTCCTGGTAGATGAATTATAGCACCGATATTCTTTTGTGTTCTAGAAGACCCAACAAAGACACATTTTATAACTCTAGGAGATAACTTGTCTAGCCCAAGCGATAAGTCACGAACAAAACAAGTGCAGTCAAAAACACGGGGAGTCATAGAGAAAGGTATTTTATCAGGAAATAGAAAAAAGAGATTTTTTATCGAGAACATAAGAGGGTATTTTATTAATCAGATGACAAGCACTTAGCGCAATATCAAACCATATATATTTTTGGACACTCATATGAATCATTATGGTTCTAGCGACATCCAAAATGTGTCTATGTTTGCGTTCAACAACTCTATTTTATTGAAATATATGAGAACAAGAGGTCTGATGAATAATCTCATTTTTGGAACAAAAAATAGATACATATTTTTTTAACATACTTCAAGGTATTGTCAATATGAAACACACGAATTAAAGTTGAAAACTGATTTTGTATTCTATTAAGAAAATTTTAATAATACTGGAGACTTTTGACTTCTCTTTTAGGAGATACAACCACGCCATGTGAGAGAAGTCATCAACAAAGGAAAAAATATCTAAGACCCTTAATGGAGGGTACATGATTAGGACCCAGACATCAGAATGGACCAACTCGGATACAGAACTATTATGATTATTGACTCAACTCTGAAAGGTAACACGATGATGCTTACCTAACTCATAAGACTCACAAGCTAAAGAAATAGAGAACTCAACATGAATAACAGACTGAAACTTTTGCACTGAAGGATGACCCAAGCACCAGTGTTAAAGTAAAACAGGACCAGGCTGACCTGCAACTAAGCCAGTAGAGGTCATTCGATCATCCAAATAGTATATGCCTCCTCGCTCATGCCCCGAACCAATTCTCTTCCCAGTCGACAGGTCCTGAAACACATAATAGGAAGGGAAAAAAGTTATTTTGCAGTTATTATATTTAGTCCTCCAATGAATCCACATCCTCGTCCTCTAAAATCGCAGCAACGACCATGACCTCTGCCACGACTGAAAATCATGGCAGACTGCTCAATAAATGGTGCAGATGAAACCTCGGTCTAGTAGAGACCTGCATAACTCTCGAGAAGATGGCAGTCAACGTGAGAATACTATCTCCTCTCAGTATCTTACCCCGCACTTGGGATCGTAGTGTAGGACGTAAGCCATGTAGAAATTTTAATACCGCGAGATCCTGATGATATCCTCTCAGTGTTGCCGCATCAATAACATCATGTTGATGCATCTCTAACTCATCAATAAAACCTTTGAGTTTATCATAGAACTCAGGCACATATCTGTCTCCCTGTTTGAGCTCAAACAGATACTCATAGATCTTAAACACCCTCGAGGGGGTCTTCTCATTATCATACATCACCTTTAATTTATCCCACATCTCCTTAACAGTAGTCAAGAACATAACACTACCACTAATCTTCTTCTCTAGATATTAAGAAGTCATATCATCACAAAATAATTTCCCGTAAGCCAGGTCACATAAGTAGGATTTGAAGTAGCAGGTGGATCTTGAAAGAGGTGAGCCAATTTATTTTTGAGCGCTAATGAATATACGGAACGCCTTCGCCCATAACAAGTAGTTGGATCCATTCAACTTTACTGTAGTCCCCAACATTGTCTTGAGAATAGAAGTCTCAACTATCGGAGAGAAGATCATAGTGAAGGAGGAACTTGTAGTCTCAGACATAATAGCCAGTAGATAGATTACCAGAAATGAGAAAGCAGTAGCAGAAAATAGCCAGTAAGTAAGAGAAATAAGCAACTTAGTTACCAGATAGAGGCATAAACAATTAGAATTGCATCAAGAAAATGATTTCTCAGCCTGTAATAGCCAAATTAGATGTAAAAATCTGATTTTTAAGCAGTAAACAGATTAGATCTCACCAAAGAAGTCTCGTGGAGCATCCAAATAGCCAGATCAGTTGTAAAAAATCTGATTTTGAGTAGTTATAGCCCTGTTTGAGACCTTTGGAGAAGGTAAGAGAGGACTACACTTCTTGAGGTGGCGGAGGAGAGGGGCGACACACTTTTTGGAGGTTGAGGGGAGCGGGTGGCACTGTTTGGTGAAGTTTGGGGGGGGGGGGGGGGGCGGCAATGGTAGGGGCGACAATAGTAGAGAGGGCAACATTGCTTGTTGAAGTTTAGGGGGCGGCAATGGTAGGACAATAATGGTAGGGAGGGCGGCACTATTTGTTTGTTGAAGTTTGGCAATGGTAGAGAGAGGGCGGCACTGTTTGTTGAAGTTTGGGGGGCGGCATTAGTAGAAGGGGGCAACAATGGTAGAGGGGTGGGAGGGTGATGTTTGAGGAGAGGGAGGAGATTTTTGAGAAGGTGGTGGTAGATTTTAGGGTTAGGGTTTACTTTACTCTGATATCATGTAGAGAAATAAAATGTTCTAGAAAAGGAATTGATTCATTTTGGATAGAGAAGGTACAAGGTATATAAAGAAGACAAGGTGGGTATATGGTAACAATCGAATAACTTAATAACCCAATACTAATAACTAATCCTAACATTTAGTATAGTTCACTAGTATATAACACCATCATAAATTATGAGATAGATGTGGAGTACCATTTTCCTAAAAATGTTTTATTGAAATCGAACAAAGCTTAAACACCATTTGCCTATATCAGTAGCCACATTAGAAGTCCCACGGTAAGGGACGACTAGAAGTGAGAGAAAAGAGAGTAAGAGGGAAGATTTCAAACTTTCCTAAATGAAGATGCCCAAAGTGGTTTGAATCAGATCAAGGACGGAGATGTACTATTTATATTCTAGGCCTATATATTTCTTTTTCGGTCCAGAACTAGGTCTACGCTTGTCTGGATCCACCGAAAATATAATCGCTTCTGATTTCTTTGGTCAAGTTTATATCCACATGGAGATGGAAATTTTCTAGTTCAAGTGAGTTGAGTCCACGTCATCCAACAATACTTATTCTTTAGCGTGCTATTTAGGTATATTGATCTACTGGAGGGCCTCTCACTATTACTTTCAAGTTCAGAATTTTGATCTCTTAATAGTCACGTGATGTCTTAGTTTTACTCGATGATCCATCCATCCTACTTTCTCCTTACCAACTCTGATTTCCAACCCTTGTTCTCCTCCATGCTCTTCTTTGCCCCTACTAGCTTAAACTTGTAGGACAACATGGTGCTCATTCGTATTGTGATCTTCCCATGTTACTCCCCCAAGGTTCAACTTGACTTAAAAAGTGGTATTTAATGTCAAGTTGTGACCCAAACCAGTGTAAGGTTTTGTGTGAAGCTCAATATGCTAGGATGCGAAGGTTTACCCATGGATAATGGATGGTGGATGGAGTCAAAGATGAGGATTATCTTAGTTTTCTCGTGGATGATTAGCCAGCAACCGAGTGTAATCGTACATTGAAATGGGAATTTTGAGATATTCATGTTGTGGCTATATTTTCATATTAAAAAGAATATGAAAATTTAATTTACTTAGTCTTGAAGTTGTGACCAAGCCTTGCTGGGTTAAACTTTTGGTCCAAAAGTGGTTTGCCTTGTTTAAAACCCTTATTGAGTCAGTCACACCTTTAGTGGAAGTTAGGAATTGGAGCTGCAATGCAATTGGAGGAGGGTGGAGGATGAGGAGGAGAAAGCTGCAGGTGGTGGGTGACTGAAGAAGAAACTTGCAAAAGAAGAGGATGGTAGAGGAGGCAGGAGGGGCTTTTTCGACCACAAGTGGAAACAAAAGGATATGGTGGAAGAGGATGAGGAAGGGGCACGAGACATAAGAAAATGTGATTGACAAAGGAACAAAATTTTAGTTAGACACATGATCAACATTTTGGGGACACACACACACAATAAAAAAAACACCCCACAAAACGAAAAAAAAGGAAAAGTTAAAAATTACTCTTGAAATTTGTATGGTGTGAGCTGCATGTCTGATTTTAGAGGTCAGCACCTCCAAACGAAACAAAGAACTTCATTCAGTGACTCCCTGCAAATTCCCTCTTCTATTTTCGGCCATGCCCTTATTTACTATGGACAAGTGACACGCTGTTATCTTCTTTTTTCCTGCATTGTATCTATGGAAGAAAACGAGATAGCATTTGGTGTTCTCATGGTCAATCCCTTAGATTGAACTTGTGTTGTTTGACCATGTGACATAAGACGGAAAAAGGTAAGTAACTCCCCGTGTTTAATGTTTCCTTTCAGAAATCAATAGCAACCTGTTGACTTTACTCCAATGTCTGTCTACTTATACCATAATCGTTAATTCTTTTTTCATATTACGATTTCTGATTGCTGCTTTATAATTATTTGCACACTTTTGCTCTATTCTCTTTACTGGAAAAAGTGTTATATCAGCATCATTGAGTGCATAAATACCATTATAGTCATGCACATGATTATTGGAATTATCTGGTGCGCTTCAATGTACTTTAATACCCATACTATTTACATACATCATGGAATATGGCTCATTTCTTTGTTGATTTTTTTTTCTTGTCTGCACTTCATAATTAATTTCTCTAATGAGATCTTATCTTGCTTTGCACCATCTATTTCTTTCTTCTGTGCTCAGCTTTGATGGGTTGTGGGATTTATCTTTGTTTCAATTCCTTATCTAGGCAGTTTGCTGCTTCAACTGGATATTACTGCCAATATATTGTGGTCATGCCCCCTAATACATGATTCTTGTGAACCAGTTTACTGATTCAGGTAATAAATTTTGGAGTATCAAATGCTAACAATATATTTCTCTGATAATAACTAATTGTTGGTACTTTGTACATGATCAATATCATGAAAAGAATTAGCAATCATAGTAGCTTATTCAGTAATAACCAAGTAATAACCAGAAAACATATGCCTGGAGAAATTAGTGAAAATTACTGCTATACTCTTAACTTAATTAGCATGTAAGAGGCTTATTTTAAAAGCATAATCTTAAATGACATTGTAGTGCTTATATGGTTATCTGTATGAAGAGGCATGAAGAGACTTAGTAGGTTTAGGTAGCTCAACCTCTCTGTCTTCCTGATGCATGTGCAGGTAGATGTCTTGTCTGAGATCCTAATAACCATATTATGGCTCTTTTAGTGGACAATAACTTTAAGGTCATGCTGATGTATTTATTGTCAATTTTTGTTTGAAAGGCATTGTGCTGCATTTAAAAGCTTCACGAATATAGCTTCATACAAGGAACCCCATGCCTTTAAAAGGCATTTGCAGTCTCAAGGTATCATCATGTCTTACTGTTTATCGGTTATTTTTGTGTTATGAATTACTTAATCTCAATTTGTTTATCAATAGATCTGGTGAGACATGCATACGACCCGAGCACACTAGATTTCATGATAATCGAGAGATCAATTCAACCTTGCACTCAGTATTTGCCATGCATTCTATCAATGTTCTTTTCAGATGCATGTGCCCATTTACATCTGGTTGAAAACGAATGTGTCCATTGATATCAATGGTAGGCCCCTCCCGCAGATGGAATCTTAGTTGGTGGGCTATACACATGCGATCTGTCTTGACCTTTATCCTTTTATGTCTTTCTCTTATATTCCATTTCTGTATAGTTCTTAAGTTTGTAGTTCTTATGACCTACGTTTCAATTGAGTAGTATCTCTTTCTATTCATAGTTCTTTTAGGTTTCTGTAAGAATTATGGATTCCACTCAAAAGTATTGATTGTTACATAGCTTAGGCCAAATATATCCATATTTATATTAACTATTAATATAGATTGTTGTCTCCTTTATGCCCACTTTTCTTTTAATTGATGATACCTATGCGTATATATTTGAGAGGAATTGGCTGCTTAGAGAACCATGATGAGCATTTACAACCTAGCACCCTAGGTAAGTGGTTAGGAAGCTGCTTACAGGCTCAGATTCGACTAGCATACTTATCAGTAGTCCTTTCTGGGGAAAAATGGTATCTGAATAAAGCATCAAAGATTCTGCGCTATAAGATGTAAGAATTTCCTGCTAATTGGAACTTATCATTTTCGAAAATCTCGGGACATAGACCGGCTTTCTGGGGATTAGAATTAGAATTGGAGACGATTCGACTTCTCTTGTATCTATAAATAGAGTGAAACCCTTGGATAGAAATCACTTCTGCTATTATCTCTGAGGAACCCTGCTTCAAAATTCTTCTTTGCTCTGCTGAGTTGTCATGTCTTCTTCTTTCTTCTTCATCAGGTGGAGGAAGGAAAGAGGATGAAGGTGGAGGAAATAGTGGTCGGGTTCTCGCCATACGAGATTCTGGCTGGTATGACACATTAGTTGTCGTGAAGATCCGTTATGACACATTAGGTGCCGTGATAGAGTGCCATCGTTGAAGCTGACAGGTGGGGGTCCGACTCCGATCGGAAGTGGACTTGTCCTAGGCGGCTCTAGGTTGCTAGTGAGATTCCACTGCCATCCAGTCATGTCTTGTAGGTTGTAGTCTGCTCGGATGTAGATGCCTCGTTCCCGGGGTTCTTTTTATGCAGCAAGCAATAGAAAGAGAAAGTAGTGATCTTTTTGGGGCTCCGCCGATGAAACACTCTTTCTTCCAGAGCCTCTCTTTTTTGGGGCACAGGGATGTGGTGTGATATCATCAATGTCTCGGAGGTTCCATGCTGGTTGGATATCACTCCCTCGCGTATCTTGCTGGAGTTCGTCTAGAGCTCGAGGCGTTGTAGTTGCTTCGGAAGGCTTCTCAGAGATTCTTGTCATTCTCCCTAAGATGCGTGGAGGGTGGCAGTTCTGATCTAGCTTTTTTGTAGGCATGTTCCAGGCGAAGAGGGGAAGATCCTACATTGGAGGAACCTTTATTTGTGAAGGAACCTCTCAAAGCTTCTTTCGAGTCTTCTGGGTAATGGTGTCGAGGCCGTACCTTCTGACAGATGTTCTCTGGAGGACATGATCCCGGGATTCGGAGGTGTGGTGGGATATAGCAGCAGGATGATGGGATCGGATCGGGATCATCTATATTTCCTTTCAAAAAATATAAACATGAAAGTGTAATGGTATTTTGTATTACTCTTGTTAAATGTAATAAAATACGTATGTGAAGGAATGTATTCAGAATGGAAAGATTTTTCAGAGTAAAACATATATAAATGTCTTTGGAATGGAAATATTTGTTTAGATCTTACCTTGTTTGTATTACGTGAGATGATCATACCCCTTCGAAGGCTTGACTTTCGGAATGGCACGGAGGTGATGTCTGCATTACCGCCTCTGGATGGAAGCTCCATCTCTGAACGTCAAGATGTTTGGTTCTAAATGAGGGGGTATCAGTTACGAACATGGACTGGCAATAGTCTAATCGGGGATGAACCTTTGGACGATAGTTGCCCAGTTGGGGTTGAGCCTGGCAGTTACCCAGTTGGGGATGAACCTTTTGGGCGGTAGTTACCCAACCGGGGATGAGCGTAAGGGATGTGGTTGCTTGTGTCATCATTCTCAAGTGGGGGCTTCAATCCTCAGAACATACAAACAGACGACTATGAGTGCGAGGGGCCCTCAGCTACGAAGTTGGACTGGCGATGGCTCAATCAAAGATGAACTTTCCGGATGGTAGTTGCCCGATTAGGGATGAGCATGGCGGTTGCCCAGTAGGGGATGAACCTACTGGGCAGTAGTTGCCCAATCAGAGATGAGCCCAAGGGATGTGGTTGCTTGTGTAATCGTTCTCGAGTGAGGGCTTCCGTCATCGGAACAAACAAACAGAGGACTCTAAGTGAGGGGGCCCTTAGCTACGAAGTTGGACTGGCGGTAGCCCAATCAGGATGGACTTTCTGGATGGTAGTTGTCCGATTGGGGATGAACATGGTGGTTGCCTAGTTGGGATGAACCTTCTGGGCGGTAACTGTTTAACTTGGATGAGCTTAAGGGAGCCCAAAGACGAATGTTGATGTTGTCAATCCCGAGTGGGAGAATCTTTCCTCGGCATGCAATTATAGGAATCCAGGAAGAGGAGCTTGTAGTCTGGCCGAATAAGGGTCGGCAAGCAGGTTCGACTGATTCAGTGAAGGATGTAAGGAAGTGATTAAGAATCAGAATGTAATTTTATTAAATAACTATAATAAAATACATGGAATTTGAATGAGATATATGAATGAATGAGATATATGGAGTCTAATTCGCTTGAGGAACTTTCCTGCTTTAATTTGTAGGGTTGGACTTAGTCAACCATTATGTAATGATTGATCATGTGTTGTGGTCGAGTCAGAGAGGGAGCTTTCTGCCGTCTTTCTGTCTCGAACACAGCTCTGGGTGTAAGGACGAAGTCTTGAAGATACCCTTGTAGGACATGGTCTTTGAGATACATGTGGAGGGACCGGCATTGGGTAGTCTGATGCCCCTGCAACCATGGAAAGAGCAGTAATCCTTCGCTCTGGGACGAGCGAGATCATGTTGCTTTGGCTCTGGATGTTTGACCGAAGGCTGACCCTTGATGGCTTCAAAGATATCCTAGATAGGAGCTTCAGTGGGGCGAAGCTTTCATCCACCCAGTGAGCTCCGGGTGGACTCTGTTCGGGGTTTAGAAATGGCTGCTTCTTAAAGAACAGCTTGTCCGTGACCCTGATTGCCAATGGAAGGGCCTCCGTGATGCGATTTCGATCTTTCTCCGTCACGACTGCAGTTGAGAGACTAGTTGGCGGAGCTTTTCATCGCCTCCAACTGGATGTATGGTTAGACTCAGTGTAGAACCTCGCTCCTGCGGGTGACGTTGTACTTCACCAGATGTTTGTACAACAGGTGGGTGACTCGCAACCTGTTGATGAATGCGAGAGTAGACACATCTTCGTTGCAAGTTGTGTACTTTGGTCAACTGACTCTGAAAGTAGCCAATGTACGTCTTGAGACTGTCGGAGGGTCTCATCTAAACAGAGAGGAGGTGGTCATTCTACTTAAATTCTTGGCAGAAGGAGTGCAAGAGGAACAACCTGGTTAGATTCTCGAAGTTGTGTGTCGACCATGCAGAAGAGAGTAAAACTAATCAGATGCTACTCCTTTCAAGCTTGAGGGGAAGATCTGACACAAGATGGGGTCATTCTGACATATATCACCATCTGTCCTAATACTAGTGGAGATGCTGAATCAGATAGCTTAGACCAGAGTAGGAGTCAAAAGTCAGAGTTGTGAATTTTTTTGAAAAATCACACCCCAATATGCTCTCGGAGAAGGGGGAGTTGGAAGTATCAATGGTAACGACTCTGAGTCTGTCGTAATGTGACACCCCTACCTTCTTGACTCGCTTTTGTATAAGCTTATCGAAATCTTGGATGCAACGAATTCCTCAGTCTTCCTCCGAGTATGATCATCTCTCGTACGGAGATGAGACGAATCTAAGCTGTTGTCAGATATCTCCGAGGGAGTAGGGGAGGCTGTTCTGCGATGCCTCCGGTTTTGGGTGTGCTTGCCATCTTGGGTATACATATCAGTGGGCCCATTTGTCAGTAAATGTTGCTCCTGAGTGTTTTGGAGGGCCGTGATTTGGGAGAGGAATTGGTCGTTTAGGCGCTTCAATTTCTCCCGCTTGAAGGTCATGTTCTCTCAACCGAGCTCCAGTTTGTGGTCGAATAAAGCTTGCTGCTTTGCTATCTCCTCCTTCATATTAGCAATCATTTGGAGGAGTTGCCCTCATACGTTGATGGTGAGTGGGCGTCTCCGGCTCCCCCTAGGAGGATGGGAGGCAGGCTTTTCCACTACCGGGTTGAGGTTGAGCCTGCTCAGGGGGGATGCTGCCCCCAGCGGTGGCAATGGATTTGCTTTTGGAGGTGGTCACGTTGTCAGTGGTTAGTTGCTTTTTCAGGGCCATTGGCGTTGTGGAAGAGGCCTTTTGGGAAAGGTTTTTTATTTTGGGAGGGAGATCTTTAGTGTTGGGACTCACTTCTCAATAAAAGCACCAGTTTGTGGTGGAGATTTCCCTTCACAAGTGATTGGACGGTCGATCTTTACCGCAAGCGAGAATAGGAACGGTGATTAAATGCGTGTAATTTTAACATAACACAAAAGAATACAGAGAATTTTACGTGAAAATCCTTAATTGGAAAAAACACGGGAGGGGGAACTTCACTTATAATTCTCAAGTTACAAAAATTACAGTGTGTAGACGATGTGTGTGGATTGAAATTGAGATTTAGCTTCTTGGATTAGGATTGTATCGAGTGTGAGGGATCCAAATGGTGCGAAGAGGTCCAAAAGTCCTCCCTTCGTTGGAGGGGGAGGTCCCCTTATACTTGACTGAATTGCTGTTTGGAGGCAAGTGGATATCGGCGAGATCTTCTTAATCGCACAATTTGCACGTTGTAACTGCAAGGATCAGTGGTGCTGATTTGTTGGGATTGCATGTCGAGAAACCCACCACTGTTCATAACTGCTCGCGCTGAGTGGTGCTACAAGTTATGAATGTGGAGAATAATGAGGCTACGTAACTGATGAGGAAATCAAGGGTGATCTGTCATTGGAGCCTCGGCCGCGAAGTTGGAGGCTCTTGGAGCGGGAAAAATCCCGAGAAGGTAAAGACCTTTGAGTGGCGGAATGCGGCTCCGGGATGAAAGGGTCCTCGGGAAGAAGGACGACCTTGGGAAAGTCGGAGGTGGCTACAGCTAATTGTGGCAGCTGTCTTCGGGAAACGGAATGTGGCAGAAGATCTGAGTTGGACTCCGAGGAATGTGGATTCCTTGGTGGAAGTTGTTGGTATCAGGGACACGTATCGTTATCGTGATGAGGGTCAAATTTTGACCACTACACGAGACGAGAATTAGATCTGTAAAAATAAAAAAATCAAAATCAAACAAAATCAAAATCTTAAAATTAAACCCGAGAAACTCAAATTCCTAAAATTAAACCCTAAAATGAAATCCTAAAAAATCCCCAAATCAACGCTTCGTAGTACCTTCTTCTTCCTCATTGTCATCGTTGTCGTCGCCATTGTCGTCGGCGCCACTGCCGCCAAGAACGAGAGAGAGGAGAGAGATTGAGAACGAGAGATCGAGAACGACTGCAAAAATGGGAGAGGGGATTTTACAAAAATGAATCAAATTTTTTACCCGACCCGACTTCGCAGTGTCGTGTCCGTGTCCCGACAGGATTAAACCCAGTCCGCTTCGCGGACACGAGCCGATCCGTGTCGGACACGGCTACACATGTCGGGCACGTGTCCGACACTTGCCGGACACGGACACGGCTCTGATCTAGCCGTGTCTGTGCTTTGCAGTTTATGATTGTGTGGGAATTTGAGTTTAATTGATGTAAGATTTTGATAGTAATTAATGTATGATTGTGTAAGATTTAATTGATGTGTGATTTAGAATATTGTTGTGTTGTTGTTGTGTTTAGAAATTAGAGTAATATGACTTCGATAGAAGGTTCTTCAAGTGGTCCGGTGGATGATCATGCACCTCTTTTGAAGTTTGTAACTAACTGGAGAAAATTGGAAGGGGAGGAGGAAATTGGAAGTGAAAATGTAGTTATTGCTTTGAATCATTCAATAAATTATATTCTAAAGTCAAGGATCATCTCATGTGGATAAGCGCATAAGGAATAAAGATGTGTGCAACGGTTAAACCCCATAACATAAGAGATAAGACAAAGGAGATGGAGCAAGCAGAAATGAGATTCAAGGCTTTTGCCGATCCAGATTCTCTTTGTGATAGAGGATTTGTGGATCCTAAGTGTAACGGTCGTATGTTTAATTACCTCAAAATCCATAATCATAATCTTATCGCTCGTTAATCAGAATATACTAAAGAAATTTCGGCTAACATCAGCATACTTATTAATCTCATTTTCATCATATAGTTCATCCCAAGGTCAATCAAATAAACATATACATAAGAGTGCTTCCCTGATATAATATTCTAACACAAAATCATTTATGATATTCATTCAATATACAATCTGGGATCATCCATATTTATCTCCATAAGTCAAAGTATATCACTATCTATTGCCACTAGCTCTAACTCACAGTTACTAATAACATCAGAGTTTACAAAAAGAATCACATTCTACAATGCATACATACGTCATCTCAGGAGAACATCCTTGCAGCTCTAAGTCGGACCTTCGCCTTGTCGTGACCTGAAAACATCAATCTATGGTGGGGTAAGCTCAACAGCTCAGTGAGTGAAATCAGTCAAAGTAGAGTTTGTACTATAACCATTGTAGTTCAAATGCAGTTGAACAATGACAAGAATCAGTGTCAATACTTTCTACTTATGGTTGATACTGCAGCTTATGAAGCAAATATTCCTTTATCATCTGATACTTTCTATATGTATTCTTCTGGGTACACGTGACCAATATTTCATTAACATACAATCTCAATGATTTTGCAATACTTGACCTATTCGTTAGTCTCTTATAGTCACCTCTCATGTTTCCACTTTGTAACATGTTCGTATTTCATATATAGTCATGGTCACAACACAACTCTTGGAGAGCCTAATCTTACTCATTAGATTAGTTACAGTTCAATATTGCACCTACCCCAATATACATAAGACATCACACACTACTCATGATAGTATTCAATTACAATTGTGTTCATACATGAAGAAATACGAGACACTCACATCCATATACTGAATGTCACAACAATCTATTTACCCGATGTCATAGACAACCATATGCATATACTAGGTGCCATACCTATTAACATCCGTAATTCGAATATCATAAACAATCATATCCATATACCAGATATCATAAACAATCATATGCATATACTAGGTGTCATACCTATTAACATCCATAATTCGGATATCATAAACAATCATATTCATATACCGAATATCATAAATAATCATATGCATATACTAGGTGTCATACCTATTAACATCTGTAATTCGGATATCATAAACATAAACAATCATATCCATATACCGGATATCATAAACAATCATATACATGTACTAGGTGCCATACCTATTAACATCCATAATTTGGATATCATAAATAATCATATCCATATACCGGATATCATAAACATACATTCAATCAAATAATATCAATGCTCCCCTTCGATCACCTCCGGTTCAACCCGGTCCTTTCCTCTGAAACAATAGATAACAACAATTCTCCCCTTCGGTCACCTCCGGTTAAACCCGGTCCCTTCCTCCAATACTCCTATTCGATCACTCCGGTTAAACCCGGTCCCTTCCTCCAATACAATACATATAGCAATACTCCCTTTCGATCACCTCCGGTTAAACCGGTCCCTTCCTCCAATACAATACATGGCATCAGTACATACTTATGCACATTTCTTATCACAAGGGCATTCACATACATACCGACGTGTCACACAGTCAAGTTGATGTGATTTCATTTCTTAATTCGTTAGCTTCGAGGAATTCTTATCATATTTAAGAGGTACCAAACGCACACATAATGCATTCAACTTAATGATCCCCAATCTCGTATCGGTCAAGTTCTGATTCGTAGTACCAGTATTTGCTTTTTCCTAATCATAATACTTATTCATCTTTTATCGTTTAGTTAACATCCGGGATTCATCATCAATTGTCACTTTTATCCTCAGGTAGACTGCCTATTGGTTACAACTTGATTTAATTCAGAATTTTCTCATCACTTCTGATACAAGTGATAGTTACACGACAATTCTGATATTACATGAATTATTAACACTTTTGATATTATAATTATCTTTTATTCCACTCAAAGATTGATTATAGTACTTTTATTCGGTACGGCCAAGGTTAACCCCAAATTCCACCATTACTGGTTATATAGTTAATGATTCATAGTTTTCTTTTTTTTTCTGTTAATTACTAGCCAAATCATCTCCTGCATTCACATGTGAATTCGACTGCACAACATATGCGTACATACTTATACGCATATCACTTACTAACACTGGATTTCTAATCACATTGACATGAAGCTCAATCTTTCGTCCGTATTACAAACTTTCAATTATTAAGGTAATTATCTAACTCTTACTGGTTAGATATAATCGATGTCACTATAAAGATGTGACTTCCAAGCTTAATAGAGGATTTCGATGTTCTGCTAAATCAATTATAAGGATATCCGAAAGTCTCTGGTGTATAGCGTAGGTATACCAAAATACTAGTTCAATGCTATCGGTATTTATTTTGTTGATATCGAGTTATCCATCATAATCGATATACTTAACGTTAAGTTGTCAGATTTACTCAATACTGACTCTAACTGATTTGACCAATTTAATTACTCACTTGATACTTATACACCATCATTGGTCACCTATTATCTGATAATCATCAAACTCGATCTTATTCAGTAGTTTTTCATCAATAATCATTAATCGCTAAAAGTACAATATCTACTTATGAGCTCTGGTTCAAAGGTTTTATTTTTTCACCCCTCATCAGGTTCGGTAAATCTTAGTATTTATCCAACCAATTGCTTTTAGTTCCTACCGATTAACAACTTAATCGATATATAAAGATGTAGGCCATCAGCTGACCCTTGCTGCCTCAAGGGTGCTAGTTGATACACAAAATCACGTTATGAGCATATATATATATCATGAAACACAACAAATATGAAAAACAATATTCACAAGATCAATACTCAACATACTACATAATATTTGAGTATCCCGTGTACTTAGCTTAACAATAAGCTTTTGATGTTCAATTTATTTATCAAGCATGTCCGATAGCGCTAGGAATTCAGTTGCTCTAATTCAGTTCATTTTTAATTTCTTTGATCAGTTCCATCATTATCGGTTCACGTTCACAGTTGCTAATTAGCCGAGATGTCCCGATCCCATCCGAGTTATCAATTACATATATCCCATTTAACAGAGTTTTCTATATCACTGTTACATCGAGTTACTCGAAGAAGATTTCCAATTCCATTTGCTTAGTTTAATTCTAATATCAACTTCAGATTCTACTTATACCAGTATCAACATAACCGATTCTATAATTATCCAATCATGGTTGATGGGTCTCGAGTGATCTTTATCTTAACTGATTTCTAACTATCTTTTATTTATAAATAAACATTCATGATCTGTGATCGATTTTCGTTATCATTGTTTAATCTACTCACCGGGTATATCGGTGTTAATCAACTACCATCCAATTTTTATTATCCATAACTATTACTTTCATAACGGATTGGACATCACTTGCATATAATATCAATCTTCACTTAACTATCATCATTATTATTTTAATAGTCAATACACATGCAATCACGGTGTTTATTAAAATTAAAGGGAGACTTTACCCACTTAATGATTTTCAGGTTGAGTGACATCAATATTCATCACAGACAGGTAGATGGTATTAGCTGAAGATTTACACTTAACAAATTCTATCAAAGCCCAGTGTTTAGTTATTCGGTTCTAAATTCTAATAAATACTCGCAACATATACATCATGTTCAGAGACTCACACACGTATAACTCATGTGGTATTTGTCTATGTTCACTCATATTAATACGTGTTCCAGCACTTAACGACCATGTCTATACAAATTATAATTAGCAAAGTCACGATTTGGTATCATACCCGTGTTATGTTTACACACATATACATAACACATCCGCAATTCATCAGTCGGGATATCCTAGTGGATTCCGGTTCCATAACACCCAATCGCTTTTACAATAAATATCACAATTATCTTTTTAATACTATAATATCTTAATTTCACTGGATCAATATCATCAATAGTTTCTCAATAATAATTATTTCTGAATAGGGAAAATAATACGTGAGTTAGGACTTTCACTCACCGGGTATACCATTAAATTTTGAACACCCAATACCATATACAGATATACAAGATGTGTAGCTCTCATTTCCACGATCAAACGACTCAAGAACCGTCCGAATCCGACTTCGGATGGCCAAGAAATCGTTCGGAAACCAAAATCAGTACAAAAGGTTAGATACATAATAACTAAAAATATCCAGGGGGCTGTTTGTAATTTTTCAGGGCCCCAAAACAATTTTCAATCTCACATGGGCTAAAATGAAATTTTACCTTATTGGGTCGGGTTTGGGTGCACACGGGTCGGGTTTGGGTTAAACCCAAAACCAAACTCGTTTGGGTTTTTCACCTAAATAAGCAGAAGCAGCAGCAGCCATGCGTTGCTGTTGCCGCCCTCGCCGCCCACCGCCCGGCTGCCCGGCCGGCGCGACCGCCTCGCTCCGGCGCCCCTGGCTGCCGGAGGGCCCACCGAGAGAGAGAGAGAAGAGAGAGAGAGAGAGAGAGAGAGAGAGAGGGGGGGGCTGACTTTCCCCCCACCACCGGCGCCGCCGGCGCCTGGCCGGCCTCCGACGTGCCGCCGGCCCCCACCAGAGAGGGAGAGAGAGAGAGTGGGAGAGAGAGAAAAAGATGAGAAAGAGAGAAGATGGGAGTGAGGGAGAGAGAGTTTTCATTTCTCTCTTCCCAACCTACTCCCATAACTCCCATACCTCCCATACTCATTTATTTTATTTTATTTTTTTTTTCTTTCTTCATCTCCCTAATCCATTAATAAAATCAAATTTAGGATTAAATACCAATGCTGGTATTTATACGAGTATTTCATGCAGTATATCCATCCGTGTATTTCATATATTTTTCATATCTATTAATCCGATATGATTTATAAAAAAACTTAAAATCCATTCCGAATTTCCACAATGAATTACCGAATATTATTCAATATGGAAACAGTTAGTTTAAAAAAAATCATAAGAATTTACGATAAATATTATTAACCCAGAGTTTACCAATCTGGGTGTTACAGCTCTACCTTCCTTAGAAAAAGTTTCATCCTTGAAACTTGGCATATCTGATAATAGGTAAGAGTAATATTTTCAATTTCTTCATGAAATCTTTCTTCTAATAAGGTAATTTTTGTTCTCTTCCGGTCATGCATTTCCTTATGTGTTCACAACATGCAATATATATCTAATATTATCACTTTCACGCAGAATATATCTTACACATACTTTATATCATTACATTCACCATCACACTTGGTGATATACACATCATATGGTATCACATGTATACATCACACTTGGTGATAATCGTATTATATATCATCACACATCGTATCAGCAGATACATGTACCATACTTAATGATACGTCCATCACATATACTCAATATGGTTCTTCCGTTCTGATTAAATCTTGTCTTGCCTGATATTTTTGGCCATTTTCTTATTCCAGTGTCCCATACCACCAGTAGTTCATACTAAGGGCTCGCACCCCTAATAGAACTCATCCGAATTAAAGTATATGCGGGTATACTTTAATCGAATATAAGAAAAAGTTAAATATCATGTATTTTGAGATTAATCATACGCATAAGAACCATTACACCCATGAACTTCTTACATCATGGTACACATTCATTCATACAAACTGCACACTCACCGACATTCATTATAACAATCAATGTTATGCCTGCACCATTGACTTAAATCAATCTCTAGGCTAATACTGCCTTAGACCTACACCTGAGTTCTATTCCAAGTTTCTAAGCCTAAGCTCTGATACCAACTGTAACGGTCCCAGGTGTAATTACCTCAAAATTTATAATCATCAACCTTAACGCTCGTTAATCAGAATATACTAAAGAAATTTCGACTAACATCAGCATACTTATTAATCTCATTTTCATCATATAGTTCATCCCAAGGTCCATCAAATAAACATATACATAAGAGTGCTTCCCTGATATAATATTCTAACACAAAACCATTTATGATATTCACTCAATATACAATCTGGGATCATCCATATTTATCTACATAAGTCAAAGTATATCACTATCTATTGCCACTAGCTCTAACTCACAATTACTAATAATATCAGAGTTTACAAAAAGAATCACATTCTACAATGCCTACATACGTCATCTCAGGAGAACATCCTGCAGCTCGAAGTCGGACCTTCGCCTTGTCGTGACCTGAAAACATCAATCTGTGGTGGGTGAGCTCAACAGCTCAGTGAGTGAAATCAGTCAAAATAGAGTTTGTACTATAACCATTATAGTTCAAATATGATGCAGTTGAACAATGACAAGAATCAGTGTCAATACTTTCTACTTATGATTTATACTACAACTTATGAATCATATATTCCTTTTATCATCCGATACGTTCTATATGTATTCTTCTGGGTACACGTGACCAATATTTTATTAACATACAATCTCAATGATTTTGTAATACTTGACCTATTCGTTAGTCTCTTATAGTTACCTCTCATGTTTCCAGTTTTTAACATGTTCGTATTTCATATATAGTCAAGGTCACAACACAACTCTTGGAGAGCCTAATCTTACTCATTAGATTAGTTACAGTTCAATATTACACCTACCTCAATATACATAAGACATCACACACTACTCATGATAGTATCCAATTATAATTGTGTTCATACACGAAGAAATACGAGACACTCACATCCATATACTGAATGTCACAACAATCTATTTACCCGATGTCATAGACAACCACATATACTAGGTGCCATACCTATTAACATCCGTAATTCGGATATCATAAACAATCATATCCATATACCGGATATCATAAACAATCATATGCATATACTAGGTGCCATACCTATTAACATCCATAATTCGGATATCATAAACAATCATATCCATATACCGGGTATCATAAACAATCATATGCATGTACTAGGTGCCATACCTATTAACATCCATAATTTGGATATCATAAACAATCATATCCATATACCGGATATCATAAACAATCATATCCATATACCGGATATCATAAACATACATTCAATCAAATAATATTAATGCTTCCCTTCGATCATCTCCGGTTCAACCCGGTCCCTTCCTCTGATGCAATAGATAACATCAATAGTCCCCTTCGGTCACCTCCGGTTAAACCCGGTCCCATCCTCCAATACAATACATAATAGCAATGCTCCCTTTCGATCACCTCCGGTTAAACCCGGTCCCTTCCTCCAATACAATACATGGCATCAGTACATACTTATGCACATTCCTTATTACAAGGGCATTCACATACATACCGACGTGTCACACAGTCAAGTTGATGCGATTTCATTTTTAATTCGTTAGCTTCGAGGAATTCTTATCATATTTTAGATATACCAAACGCACACATAATGCATTCAACTTAATGATCCCCAATCTCGTACGGTCAAATTCTGATTCGTAGTACCAGTATTCGCTTTTTCCTAATCATAATATGTATTCACCTTTTATCGTTTAGTTAACATCCGGGATTCATCATCAATTGCCTCTTTTATCCTCAGGTAGACTGCCTATTGGTTACAACTTGATTTAATTCAGAATTTCTCATCACTTCTGATACAAGTGATAGTTACACGACAATTCTGATATCACATGAATTATTAACACTTTCGATATTATAATTATCTTTTGTTCCAATCAAAGACTGATTATAGTACTTTTATTTGGTACGGCCCAAGGTTAACCCCAAATTCCACCATTACTGGTTATGTAGTTATGATTCACAGTTATCTTTATTTCTATTAATTACTAGCCAAATCATCCTCTGCATTCACATGTGAATTCAACCGCACAACATATGCGTACATACTTATACGCATATCACTTACTAACACTGGAATTCTAATCACATTGACGTGATGCTCAATCTTTCATCCGTATTACAAACTTTCAATTATTAAGGTAATTATCTAACTCTTACGGTTAGATATAATCGGTGTCACTATAAAGATGTGACTTCCAAGCTTAATAGAGGATTTCGATGTTCTGCTAAATCAATTACAAGGATACCCGAAAGTCTCCGGTGTATAGCGTAGGCATACCAAAATACTAGTTCAATGCTATCGGTATTTGTTTTGTTGATATCGAGTTATCCATCATAATCGATATACTTAACGTTAAGTTGTCAGATTTACTCAATACTGACTCTAACTGGTTTGACCAATTTAATTACTCATTTGATACTTATACACCATCATCGGTCACCCATTATCTGATAATTATCAGACTTGATCTTATTCAGTAGTTTTTCATCAATAATCATTAATCGCTAAAAGTACAATATCTACTTATGAGTTCTGCTTTAAAGGTTTTATTTTTCCACCCCTCATCAGATTCGGTAAATCTTAGTTATTTACCCAACAAATTGCTTTTAGTTCCTACCGATTAACAACTTAATCGATATATAAACATATAGGCTATCAGCTGACCCTTGCTGCCTCAAGGGTGCTAGTTGATACACAAAATCACGTTATGAGCATATATATATATATCATGAAACACAAAAAATATGAAAACAGTATTCGCAAGATCAATACTCAACATACTACATAATATTTGAGTATCCCGTGTACTTAGCTTAACAATAAGCTTTTGATGTTCAATTTATTTATCAAGCATGTTCGATAATGCTAGGAATTCAATTGCTCTAATTCAGTTCATTATCAATTTCTTTGATCAGTTCCATCATTATCGGTTCACGTTCACAGTTGCTAATTAGCCATGATGTCCCGATCTCATCCGAGTTATCAATTACATATATCCCATTTAACAGAGTTTTCTATACCACGGTTACATCGAGTTACTCGAAGAAGATTTTCAATTTCATTTGCTTAGTTCAATTCTAATATCAACTTCGGATTCTACTAATACCAGTATCAACATAACCGATTTATAATTATCCAATCATGGTTGATGGGTCTCAAGTGATCTTTTATCTTAACTGATTTCTAACTATCTTTTATTTATAAATAAACATTCATGATCCGTGATCGATTTCCCGTTATCATTGTTTAATCTACTCACCGGGTATATCGGTGTTAATCAACTACCATCCAATTTTTATTATCCATAACTATTACTTTCATAACGGATTGGACATCACTCACATATAATATCAATCTTCACTTAACTATCATCATTATTATTTAATAGTCAATACACATGCAATCACGGTGTTTAATAAAATCGGAGGGAGACTTTACCCACTTAATGATTTTCAGGTTGAGTGACATCAATATTCATCACAGACAGGTAGATGATATTAGCTGAAGATTTACACTTAACAAATTCTATCAAAGCCCAGTGTTTAGTTATTCGGTTCTAAATTCTAATAAATACTCGCAACATATACATCATGTTCAGAGACTCACACACGTATAACTCATGTGGTATTTGTCTATGTTCACTCATATTAATACGTGTTCCAGCACTTAACGACTATGTCTATACAAATTATAATTAGCAAAGTCACGATTTGGTATCATACCCGTGTTATATTTACACACATATACATAACACATCCGCAATTCATCATTCGGGATATCCTAGTAGATTCCGGTTCCATAACACCCAATCGCTTTTACAATAAATATCACAATTATCTTTTTAATACTATAATATCTTAATTCCACTGGATCAATATCATCAATAGTTTCTCAATAACAATTATTTCTGAATAGGGAAAATAATACGTGAGTTAGGACTTTCACTCACCGGGTATACCATTAAATTTTGAACACCCAATACCATATACAGATATACAAGATGTGTAGCTCTCATTTCCACGATCACAACGACTCAGGAATCGTCCGAATCCGACTTCGGATGGCCAAGATATCGTTCGGAAGCCAAAATCAATACAAAAGGTTAGATACGTAATAACTGCAAATATCCAAAGGGCTGTTTGTAATTTTTCAGGGCCCAAAAATAATTTTTCAATCTCACAGGGGCTAAAATGAAATTTTACCTTATTGGGTCGGGTTTGGGTGCACACGGGTCGGGTTTGGGTTAAACCCAAAACCCAAACCTGTTTGGGTTTTTCACCCAAATAAGCAGAAGCAGCAGCGCCGCCGCCTCGCGCGGCCGCCGCCCGATGCGGCCACCTCACTGGCTCGGCTGCCCCGCCGGAGCCGCTCCGGCCCCCTGGCCGCCGGAGGGCCCAACGAGAGAGAGGGGGGTGGGGGCTGACGTTCCCCCCCCCACCACCGACGCCGCCGGCGCCTGGCTGGCCTCCGACGTGCAGCCGGCCACCACCAGAGAGAGAGTGGGAGAGAGAGAGAGAAAAAGATGAGAAAGAGAGAAGATGGGAGTGAGGGAGAGAGAGATTTTATTTCTCTCTTCCCCCACCTACTCCCACCTACTCCCCATAAGTCCCATATCTCCCATACTCATTTATTTTATTTTATATTTTTATTTTCTTTTCTTTCTTCATCTCCCCAATCCATTAATAAAATCAAATTTAGGATTAAATACCAATACCCGGTATTTATACGAGTATTTCATGCAGTATATCCATCCGTGTATTTTCATATATTTTTCATATCCATTAATCCGGTATGATTTATAAAAACTTAAATCGATTCCAGATTTTCACAATGAATTACCGAATATTATTTAATACGGAAACAATTAGTTTAAAAAAATCATAAGAATTTACGATAAATATTATTAACCCAGAGTTTACCAATTCGGATGTTACACTAAGTGTTGGTAGGTTCTTTATGGTTCATCAACTCTGAATTTATTAGTTTTGGCCTTAAAGCTTTTAGGTCAACTATGTTCCTCCTCTTGTTGTGAAAGGAATTTTAGTACATACCCCTTTATTCACTCCTTAAAGAGGAGCAAATTAAACACAATACAGGTGGAAGATCTAGTGTATGTGCATAACAATCTTCGTTTGCTTTCTCAAAATTCAGAATAATATAATGAAGAGGAGACAAAGATGTGAGATATTGATAAAGATGGCTTTGACTCATTTCAGGATGCCGATATTTTAGATTTCGCTACTCTTTCTCCTGATGAACCCACTATAGAGGACATATTGTTTGCGGATGATGGAGAAGGAGATAATAAAGAAGTCATTGAACTAGTTTCGACTTCATCTTAAGACATATGATGGTGGCTGTAATTTTGTTTTGAACTTGTAATGTTAAGTTGTTAACATGATTGATAACTTGTGAACTTTGTTCTTGGTTGAAATATTGTTATAAACTTAAAATATTTTATAGTTTGTGACTTTGTGCACGTGTTGATTAGTATTTTAGTTTGTTGATCACTTCATTGAGATTTTATAAATTTATTTTTAAATAATAATAATAATAATAATAAAAATATTCTTGTCATGCCCCCGTATCCTTTTTTTTGGATTTTGTCGTGTCCCGTGTCTGTGTCATGTCCGACACCCATGTCTGTGTTCGTGCTTCATAGAGGATAGTTATACTTACCTTAACATTTATATACATTCACTAATCCATTGTAGAAATGTCTCAATTGCTCCAACTTTCAAGACCAACTAACATATTGGGTGTTTCACGAAATGTCAGCCGATATTTTCAAAATGTCATTTCAAATGAGGGTGGGGATGTCGTGACGGTGATGGCTTGAAAATGAAATGTTGGCTGATATTTAAAACACTGAATGCAATTTTGTTGCTATAATACTTGTCCTGCTTCTTTTCACATGTTCAAGATTCTTTTGAATCCTTTGCTTTGTCAACTCTTGATATTTTGATACATACACACATACAGACGTAAATATTTTCTTTCCCTTTAAACTGATTGCTGCTTGTGAGGCTCACAATAGGAAATAGAAATGCTGGACAGCCATTAGCGGGAACTGGATAATTTGTTTCATAATGTGGAGAACCTTATTCCAATACCCATGCGTGCTCTGACTTCTTGAGGAACAGAGTTGGTCAATTCAACAACTGATGGATTATTTTTTTGGTGCAGTCCATCTTTTCGGTTGAATTGCTTGACTGAGGCCATTGGTAGATAATTGTGACTGTTATATGTTATTGGGCAGGATTTAAAAATTAATTCTGTCCTTCGTGGAGGATACCATATCCCCGTTTACTTTATGTATGTCAAGGAATGTTGGTTGAGCTACCCAAATTTTCCTATAATTCATTACAAATTAATTAGAAATTCTTAAAAGGGCCATGGGAATATCATACAAAGTTGCAGAGGGAAGTCTAAGACTAAGATGAAGGTTGTCTTAGTGCTAGAAAGTTGATAAATTTGAACATTATACACCCAACAGGTGGGCTAAAGCCAAGTATAGCTATAGGCAAAGGGGTGTAGTACCACCCTTTTTCAATTTCTTTCAGATGCATGGAGAGGGGTGTTAGTACGTGTAGAGACTCATAGCTGTATTATTTGGTGGTCGAGATTGAGAATTTGAGATATGATGAGATCTATAGAGATCCTCAATTCCAAAGGATACATTTTATCTATTGTTTGTTTACCTTTAAGTACTGCTAGAAAAGTGCACACGTCATGCATGTGAAGTCTTTTTTAACTTCAGCAATCTCTAATTTGATATGGAGATCTATTTTATAGTTTTATTTAATCTATTGATGTGAAACGTGTATGCGGGCAGAAGCATTAGATAAAATAATCAAAGAAACGTTTCATCAACAAGAAGAATGTTGGTAGGAAAACGAGTTAAACTAAGTAATATTAGTTGTGATTCTTTAATGTGCCATTATGTGATTAATATCAAATATCAAAGTGCTGGATGCTGTTTGATATGTAGGTAAACGATTCTACTTGCAATAAAGAGACTAGATCAAGTACAAGGGAGAAGTAGAATCACTCACTCACTTTTGATGTGGACATGAGATCAAAATAGATAATCGACTGGATGATATATATATATATCTAGACTTATAATTAAAAGTTGATATAATGAAAGTAATACCTTAAATGATGGTAGATATGAGCTTAGTTGTTGTCTGATTATTTTAGTTGATTTCTGAAATCATGCAGACACGAGAACTGGATTGTCGAGGGATAGAGACTCTCATGCAGATAAGGTCGAGATGGTAGCACCGTAGAGAACTTCAAAACGAATACTTCGAATACTCTTGCTCAGAATTTCGACCACGGGAGGGGCTCGGGCGCGCCTGTTAGTTCCCTTACCCATTCACACATCACATTATATTTTGTTACCTCTTATGATAAGGTAGAGTTTCACAGTCATGCATCAGCGACAAGGATAGAACACCAATCATATTCAATAAATAACTTCCTTACTATGTATCATACGTACAGTGTCATGCCCGTATTCGCACACACTGGCTCCCACCCGGCCCCTTCCTTCGAGAAATAACACTGTCTTCGTACCCACCGGCTCCCGCCTGACCCTTCCTTTATGGAAATAACACCGTCTTCATAGCCACCGGTTCTTGCCCGGCCCCATCCTTCATAACAACGTGAAACGACCACATTTTCGTATGCATACACATTCAATTGTTATGTATACATTCTCAATTTATGATTTTCAAGCATCAACATAATTAATAATATACTTACATATTTACCATATATATATATATATATTTATATATGCATACATATATCTATATCTATATAAAGTATCAAGCCATCACACAACATGTTTTCATACACAGTTATAATAATTGATCACCACTATATGGTTCTATATTTAATACAAAGAATTCAAGTTGGCTATCATATCATATTGTTAATGGTTAATAATCACCACTATATGGTTTCTGATTAATGAGGTATTTCTAACTACCATTAATGCTCTCAACATCTTCTTGATTAAGAGGAGACTTGGATTTACGAGTCCACGTTCATAGTTATTAATCATCGATATAATCAAGTTCTATAGTCTTATCTTAATTAAGGTTAGCAAGTCCAAACTCTTAATGACGTAACCATTGCTTACAAGTTCTGGTGTATGGTTTATTTGCGTGCAACAATTAACTTCCACGGCCATGGCAAGTAAAACAAAGACGGCTTCTGAACTAGAGCTAAAGTATGTTGTCTAATCCACTTCATCATCCATCATCCATAATTTAAATAGATCTTGGCCTCATCCAGTATTCATAAGAACTATCATCCATGGCTAACCAAGATTCACTATAACATTCATTGTGAGTTAACAAGGCTAATACAACCGGCTAGTTGGATATCATTGAACTTCCATCTTAGGCCACAATCCGATCAAAGTTACCAATTTAGAGAACTCGATTATTAATTAAGGATTATAAGATGAGACTTCAAAAAGACTCAAAATCATGTTTTATGAAGATCTAAATTTAGAAATTCGTAGTTTATACATCATAATTGGTCGATATCCTTTTTATTAGGTCTCTGAAGGAAAATTATACTTACCTCATCCCCCTTATCCAATCATGCAATGAAAATAAGTACCAATTTTACCATGTCTTTTCACATACCAAAAACAATTATGATAACTCACAAAATTTAGGATTTCCAAGGACAAGCACCCAGTTTGAACTTTTAACAAAATTAAGAACCCATGGCATTCATGGCCACACCAAGAAATCAATTTATAATTTTGTCTCCCAATTAGTAGCATCCATATGAAATGAATTGGAATTAATGAAATATTTCAAAAAAAACATAAAATCTCTGATATAATTCATAATTTGTAAACTGAAATCAAGAACTCCCTCACATCAATTTACCACATATCATCTATAAACATACCCTGAAATTTTTACGTCATAAGCATCATAAAGATCAGATTTGTCATAAAGATCTCAATTTTAACAGAATTATCATAGAATAAATGGATAAAAGGCTCCCTTACCTCCATCCTATCTACTAACTGTCGCCCGTTGCTGCCCCGACTGCTGCCCGCGCGCGTTGTGCTACTGCCGCACAACTCCAGGGAGGAGAGAGAGAGAATTGAGAGGGGGAGAAATTGAGAGAGAGTGTGTGGAAAGGGATTTAGAGAGAGATCTGATTTGGGGGGGTTTCTTGCCATTCTTCACCAAGGAAGGGGAGAGAGAGGGAGAGTTATGGAAATGAAGAGAGAGAGTTGTTGAGAAAAATGAGAGGTTTCTCTCTATTTTCTAATAAATATTTTGTGAGAGAAAATCTCAAGATGCCACATCACCACACATTCCCAAGATGTAATCTCCACCGTCCCTCCTCCCCCCTACTCACCTACTCGCATCCACTAATCCTATAATTTAATTAATCAGAACCAATTAAGAATTAAGACTTAATAAATCCTTGTATTTGTAAATCATTTCTTTGTATACATACATGTATATAATATACATACATACATGTATATAATATGGGGTTACTGTACCTCAGCCTGCAGGCTGAGAGAGTTTCTCAGCCGGCGGGACGTGGCTGAATATATGCCACTCATCGCCCGCAGTGTGTTGGCGCCAAAAAAATTAAAAAAATCCCGCCTAAACAATCGTGAAACAAATTGACAAAAATACCCCTTTTTTAATTCTAAAGTGGAATAAAGTCATGAACAAACAAAAATTTCAGTAAATATATCTACAGTTATAAAATTCGTAATTTGAATACATCGAAAAATATAATTAAAAAAATTGGATCAATATAATGTAAAATAAGCAGAAGCATTGAAAATTTAAAAAAACATGCCATGGTTGCAGACTTAATACAATATAACAACTGCGACACAGTCGCAATCACTAGTCGCACTCATAGTATAACAAAACATTTTTATGCGACTTAATACAATATAATTTCAATTTTATATAACAACTGCGACACAGTCGCACTCACTAGTCGCAGTCATTGTATAACAAAACTTCTTTATATAACGTCTGCGACCCAGTCGCATTCTATCGTACAACAATGCGACCTCCTTCAGTACTGCGACCAAAGTCGCAATCTTCTTTCCCATCCCTTATGTAAAAGAATTTTAATATGCGACTAGGGTGGATTAGCCATGCGACCCTGAGATCAATTCGCGTATATCAAATCTAATAAAAATTATTATACTAATTACACTGAATTAAATGAAGTAATTAATATTCTTTCTACCGTGATACAACAACAGTCTAGAAAAAAGAGATGCATTAATGTTAATCTCGAGAAAGGAAAGATGTGCACCATACGTAATCTAAAGGTATAGACAAACAATTCTATAAAAAGTTAATTTGTACTTCGGATTCTCCCGCAATAAATCTTCAATTAAATATTTTTTTTACCACTTCTTACCATACTCAAACATCACCTGTAACAATTATTATTACTATTCATGTTCTTCCACAATATTGACCTTTAATAATGCTTGTTACTAATATATTATCTCATACCTAAAAACTATATTTTCGTTCTTCCTTTTCAATTTGATTTCAAAAACTTTCAAAAAAAATTCATTCTTGAATCATGTCTTCCCATCTTCTTCCTCTGAACACTTAGATTTCAACTTTAATCGTTCCCCCACCGGTCCTTGTCTTTAGGATATTCTAGTGAATCTGTAAGATCCCTAGTTGAAAATACTGTATTTTTATTTTCCTAAAGTATTTATTTTAAATTACAAATTATTTTTTTATCAACTTAATTTATATTTTCTTTCTTGTGATTATTGCTATTATTAAATATGAAAATTATTTTTAAGATAATGAACGGTATTTTAGCTTAAATATTATTACCATTTTTAATTATCGACATTTTTAGTTACTTATTTCTATTAGTTTTATACTTACCATTATTATTATTATTATTCTATTATGATTATTATTTATTGTAATTACTATTAGTGTATCCTTATTTTTATTGTCGGTGCTTATTAATTATTATTATGTTAGTATTATTTTATTTATCTATTCTAATAGTTGTACTATATTGGTTGTGATAGTGATTAATTCTATTATTAATACATTTGATAATTATTTATTTTAATTAGTGCTGCTATATTGTTGTCATTATTATTTATTAATAGGATTATTATTATTACTTGGTAATAATTACCATTACTAGTTAAGGTTATTGTTATTATTTGTTATTTTTAGTAAGAGTTATTGAATTTATTATTAGTACATTTTGTATTTATTACTATTATGACTACTACTATTATTATGACTTGAATGTTTATATTTTTAGTAATAGCATTATTTCCTTTCCCTTGTATCCTTGATCCTATCCATACCCATTTGGATCCTAACCCTCAACCCGTTAGCATACCCTCAAACCCATAACCCAATACCCTTATATATAATCTATTATCTTTTCCTAAATCTAACCCTAACCTAATCTCTTCCCTAATCTCCCCATCTCAACAGCCGCCGCACCCTCCATCAAACACCTGAGAACTCCTCCTCCAGGCAAAGCTTGGCGTTCTCCTTCCATTGCCGCACCTCCACCCCCATCCAGCAGCGCCCAGCGGCCACACCTCCACTCCGTGCCATGGCAACCACCGCACACCTCCGGCGAGACGGCAACATCCACAGCCCTGACCAATTCCTGTAGCTAGCGGCAGCCCCTTCACTTCTCCCCTCGGCCTAGCCCTTCACGTCGCCTCCCTCATGTGCCATGGTCCAACCGAGCCTTGCCATCCATCACAACCACTCCCTTTGGCCGAGTCAGCGAGGCTATGCCTCCTTCTCTCCAGCGTGATCCACCGGCGACCACAGGCCACGGAAACACCACCATGCGTGAGCCCCTCCTCTCCCTCCATGTTCTAAATCCCCATTGCCGAACCCAACCATTGGATGTTTCTTAGCGAGCCCTGTGACGTGAGCTTGTAACCAAGTGGGGTATTTAGGTGACTTTCTTGACTGTGAGTTATCCATCACCATGCAACATCTTTTGGTTTGTATGCTTTGATGCATGAATTTTTTTGTGAAGCCAAAATGCCAAGTGTCTCTTGAGATCCGCCGTGTCTCATGGCTATGAAAACATTCACATCATCCTCAAAAGCATACATCAATGTTATCTGAGATCAGCACATAAACTATTGTTGTGTTGCCACTAGTCATGCTGCCTCCCCCAACAAATTCTTGCTTGCCACTTTTGCATTGTCCATGATATTTAAAAGGTGCGGCAGGTTGTGATCAGATGATGTGGGTGGGATTCCATTTTCCGGCTCCCGCGGGACGCCGTGGATCACCGTCGGCGAGCGCGAACGCACCCCACGCTCTTCACGGCGAGTTGCTCTATCCAACGGACACCCTCCGCGACCCCGTACGCCTCCGCGAAGCCTCCATCGGTGCGTCGCAAGATGCCCCGAGGTTAGCTTTATATTCTTGTATAATGGCATTTGTGTAATTATTGGGAAGTTATTTAAATGTGTTTGTATGTGTGCGTGAGTGTCTTTGCATGTTTAGATGCATGCATGCGTATGCATGATATATGGAATGCATGTATGTTAATTAATTAATGTATAGGTAATTATAGTTAATAATAGATATTTATTAATTTGGATATTTATGCATGGTATATATATTTATGCAGAATTTATTCTTTAATCATTTATGTGAATATTTAGTGATTAATAAATGGGATTTAATTAATTGGATATGTTTGCATTAAATTAATGTATGTAGGCATATGTGTAATTATGCATCAGTATATATGTAAGTATATTATATGTAGCATTTATATATATGTATTGTTGTGTATGCTTGTGTACGTATGTGTACGTGGGTGTACACGTATGTGTCGGGTTGCTCGGGAGTGTGTCTAGCATGCTTTATATTTATTTATGTGTTCGGTTGCATGCCACAGCATTTCGGACCATTTGGTGAGATCCGGACCAGTTGCAGGAGACCCGGACCGATTCAGGTTCGTGTCGTTGTGGACCCGATACAATGAGGATTCAAAGACCGATGCATGGGATGGTTCGTAGACCAGTACCGGTTCGTGCAGTGAAGACCAGATGGAGATTCGGTTCCGAAACTGCGTCATTTCATGTGAGTGTTCGTTTGTATATTACCGTTGTCGGTATGCCTTACATGTTGATCTTATCATTTCATGTGACTTTCAGTTATATTTTGTCAGTTTGATTACTTGTACCGCTTCATTAAACATCTACGATTGTCCACTTTATTCATGTTGTTGTTATTTGCTTGTATTAGCGTTATTTCATGTGTTGGTAATTGTCCTGTTGGCTTGGGCTTAGTTTGATTATCCTTTAGACTGTGACTGACTCGACCTATTGATTGGATAGATTAAGTATATAGTTAAGCATCAGATATATGTGGATCTTGTATTTGGACATTGAGATATTAGAGTTATATCATTTCATGAATAGATGATTACTGTTTCAGATGGGACTAATTGTAATGGAACTTGGACTGTATACTAGATTGAGCTTATGTTGGATTGGTTCAATATTGAGTTTACTATCTACAATGTATCTGAACAATTATCAGACTTGATATTCCTTACTGGTGATAATTCAGTTAAGAATTTATTCAGATATTTGAGGACAGATTATATATTTCATATAGAGTACTTTCCAGACTTGTTATTCTTCATTGGAAATTAACTTAGGTGATGATTCATTCGGATATTGAGGATGGATTTGATATGATGTTACTTTACTAAGAAATTGGATCACTTGATGTTTGGATCAGAATATGGAGTTAGTTGGAGTTCGAGTCGAACTGGGATTTATGTTATTTACATTGGATATGATCAGTATTTAGATGTGACTGATTTTGTTAGATTGTGACCAGATGGGTGGATATCTTACCTGGACTTCGATATGTGATATCATATTGGTTTTGGATTATTAGAAGTAAGGGCTCATAGATGTTCCAACTGATTATATCATTTGAGTAATGATGA
This sequence comes from Agave tequilana, assembly GCA_038442645.1. Classification (NCBI taxonomy): domain Eukaryota; kingdom Viridiplantae; phylum Streptophyta; class Magnoliopsida; order Asparagales; family Asparagaceae; genus Agave; species Agave tequilana. Next base: position 78,271 of record JAVJIF010016508.1, read on the forward strand.
GTAGTGGTATTGACTCGTGAGTGGATTTATGCTAGATTGTAGTTCTTTGAGGATGTTCCTATTTAATATGATTGTGGAGTATGTTGATTTGTTGATCTCGATGGACACACCATGTGCTTTATGTATAGTTATTGATTACTTCGGTAATAGAAATTGAGTTATATGATGGTGATCTATTCGATGTCAATGATCTGTACTTCAGAGCTTATATGAGTGTTGTAGAAATGTATATCGGCTATTGTTATATGCAGTACAGGCATATGAGATATCCATCAGTTCTAGATGAGACTGGCTATTCAGTATTATCTACTGTTATTGTATACATTCATTGTTATTGAAAGTTACTGGGAAAATATTGTTGGACCGTAACACTTTCATTGTTTTTATTATTCTACCGTTTACATGGTATTATTGTTCACATTGTTATTGTCACATTGATATTGTTATTGTCACCGTATCGTCTCAGTAATCGAAATGACATGGATATTAATTGTTATAAATAATAATGTAAATGGACCACTTACACTGGGATTAGGGAAATTGATGGAGGAGACAGCGTCTGTATTTTGGGTGCGACCTAGGATACAGGTTGCGCAGCCGAGATACGGTTCCACTGCAGGGTTCCGGGGATGACTGACATCCCGTATTGTTCATATGGTCATTGCATTGGACACATTGTTATTGTTATTGTTATTGACTACCTAGCGGTAGGACCGGTTCAGCCGCCAGGTGATTGGGCCGTGGTTCCGGGTATGTACGGAACCCACCTAAAGCATGGATAATGTCTCTTCCACTGATTTCAATAACTTAGGACCCTGATTGACACATGTAGTAGGCGTAGTATGGGATGCATCTATTACAGGTGGCAATTGGTGTTCGCTGACATAATAAATGAAAATAAACTGTTAATGTATTGTGACTGACATTAATCACCTGACTGTATATTATATTACTGTGATAGACATATAACCATAACTAGACCGGATTGTATACAACTAGTGTCATTGATAGATTACACACCTTGACATTGATTGCATATTTACAGTTGTGGCAGTTGTATTCTACATGTATTCATGTTGGTTATCATATGAGTTGCTGTTCAGTTATTTATTTTGTTATTAGTCTGCAGTTGTTCCTATTGTTATTTATATGCACTATTTCTCTGCACGAGTTCTTTCCCCCTTTACACACGCACTCCATGGTCGCGTTCTGACGATCCTGGATTTGCACGTCCAGTATTGGACGATGTTTCTAATGTGCAGTTTTTCGATGAGACGGCACGCCTTGCGAGGAGCTTGGGTCCTCTCCCTTTGATTCTGGTACTCTTGCATTTTCTTTTCCTGCTATTATTCCTTGATTCTTGTACATCACATTAGCCTGTTATTTTCTTCCTATTATTCATTGCTATCATGTGTAGTCTTATATGTATTATTGCAGTGATCGATGATTATTATAGTTCATGATTATAGCTTGTTCAGGTTTACAATTTAGGCTTAGCGTATATATGTGGGGTATTTTCCTCGCGTATATACGTTGCCATAACGTCTCCGTATCTTTAGGATCGGGGGTTACAGAATCTGATACCAATCTGGACTTCACTCCTTTTGACTATCTCACTACATCAATAATGTATTAACTGATCCTCCTATTCATGATGATAAGAGTTTTCATGTGGATTAGTGAAGAAGACATTATCCTCTGCCACTTGACGGAGACATGCTTGATGAAAGCATGTCCTCTGATGCTGTAGGCTCGCTTCCTAGCAACGGGTCAGACGAAGAGCTTGATAGAGACGATCCATTCTAGGAGTTCATCGGTGAAAACAAAAAAACCTCAAAAACAGGAAGATGATGAGGAAATACGTGATGAAGAGGAAGAGCAGAAGAATGAAGACGATGAATCTGCTTATGATGGTGATAATAACGAGGATTAGGATTTCCTGATCTTCTGATATTCAATATTTTGTCTTCTTTTAAAAGCTTTTAATTTATTTTTTTGTAAGGTCTCTTTCTCACTATATTAACTTATAAGCTCTTTTAATTATATATCCAAACTGCGACTGCTGCTCTTAAACACTGCGACCATACTCGCAGTCCTACTACGGATGCAATAATTAAAATAATTCATACGTTATAAGGCGCTGAGACAAAAGATACGGTGAACTGCGACTATAGAATCAGTCCTTATTCGACAAAAGTCAAAAATAAAGAACAAAAAGAATAAAATAATAAACGTAAATTGTGATTATACTATCGCTCTCGTTAAAAACTGCGACCATAGTCACGGTACTGCGATCATAGTCGCAGTCCATGGTCGCATAATATATGTAAACACCAATTAATTGTTCGTAGGAGGATCAGACAACATTCACAAAATAAAGAACAAAAAAATATAAAATAATACGTAAAACTGTGATTATACTATCACTCTCGTTAAGTACTGCGATCATAGTGGCGCGTGTACTGCGATCATAGTCGCGGTCCATGGTCGCATAATATATGTAAACACCAATTTATTGTTCATAGGGGATCGGACAAACATTCAGAAAATATACGAAGGACAGTATTTGATGACTAACATTTGACAATTTATGGTCGCAGTTACTTAATCATTTATCAGTTCCCAATGCGACTATGGTCGCAATAATGTACTGTTTGGAGTTCAAAGTAATTTAAAGTTATAGTGTATTAACTTTTAAACTGTTTTTGATAACTGAACAGTCACCTAGGAAGTATACAATTTTGGGAAAAGGTAGAAAATAAGTTTGGGAGATATCACGTGGTTTGAGAGCTTAAACCTTTGGAATTTGGGATATAAAAATATATAAAGGGTCATCAGCAAAGGATTAAAAACATACTAAATTATTTTTGCTCAAACTCGTTACTCTCACTGTTCGGAAAATAGCTCACTGTTCGGAAAATAGATTCAAAAAATGTCTTCTTCACCGTCTTCACCCGAAAGAAGCCAATCATCTAATGATGATTGGATGTATAATTCTGAAGATATGCCTCGCTACGGGTCAGAGGATGAGCTTGATACAGACGACCCGTTCTGGGAGTTCATGATGAACCAAAATACAAACATGAAGAGGAAGAAAGCGAAGAGGAGATTGCCGGAAGAGGAGGAGGGACGGAAGGCGATACGGAAGACGAAAGCAGTCATAATCTTGACGAAGAATCTGATTCGATGGTGATGACGAGGATTAGAAGTTTAAAAATTGTATTTTGTTTTTTTTTAAAAATATATGAATCTGTTTTCTAAGGTTAATTTAAAATGAAGGATATATAGGACTTTTTTTTTAAAATTAAAGCAGTCATACTTTTTTTAAATATATATGACTTTGATCGCAGTTGTTGGCCGAGTCTTAATAAAATACACTGCGACCTTGGTTGCTGTTGTGGTCTTTAGTATTAATCAACAAGAACACTGCGACCTTAGTCGCTATGCGTGTTAATATAAAGGAAACACATACCTATATGACTTTGATCGCAGTTGTTGTGCCGAGTCTTAATAAAATACACTGCGACCTTGATCGCAGTGGTAGTCTTTAGTATTAATCAACAAGAACACTGCGACCTTGGTCGCTATGCGTGTTAATATAAAGGAAACACCTACCTATATGACTTTGATCGCAGTTGTTGGCCGAAGTCTTAATAAAATACACGCCGACCTTGGTCGCAGTTGCTGGTCTTTAGTATTAATCAACAAGAACACTGCGACCTTGGTCGCTATGCGTGTTAATATAAAGGAAACACCTACCTAACGTACTGCGACCTAAGTCGCAGTCATTGTACTGCGACCCTAGATTGCAGATGCTGGCCCTCTTTATCAATAACAACATATGCGTGTTAATATAAAGGAAACACCTACTAACGTACTGCGACCTAAGTCGCAGTCATTGTACTGCGACCCTAGATGCAGATGCGGGCCTCTTTATCAATAACAACATTGCGACCTTGGTCGCAATTAACCATGTACACTGCGACCAAAGTCTATGTCTACATTATATACACAAAAAAATAAACTATATAGGAGAACCTAGATCTGACAAGAGAGGTAAGGAAATAGGGGGAAAAAATAATTATAATCATAACCTAAATCATATAAAGAGCGGCAAAAAGAAAGGGGAAAAAAATAATAATAACAAGTCTGACAACGTGCGCACCAAAAATTGCCTTTTGGGCAAAAAAAATAATAAACAATAAGGAAAGTTAAAGAAAAAGTAGCTTTTCATAAGGAGTATTTGGTAATTTAACTTCTTCCTATAAGCGGGCCACAAGTTAGTAAGGTGACAAATTGAGCACGTGACCGCAGGTTGAGAGAGTAACTCTCAGCCGCGGGCTGATATACATTTTTCTCATATAATATATATACATACATACATACACCCCCCCACCCACACAATTATTCATACGCTTGCATGTACACTTATTTTTATAATTGTCAGATTTCATTTCACTAGAAATTTCTCCCTGCAAAATTTTTAAAAATCATTTAAATTAAATCAATCACCACCTCATATAATCCTGTAAAATTTCATTGATCTAATCAGAGTATAAATCAGGATTTTAATAACCAGGATGTTACTCTACGTTTAGAGAAAAGCAGGAGGAGACATCCGAAAAGGACTGGGACAAGATGAGCAGGACGTCGTGTGGCGTCATAAGGTCTTGTTTGACACAAGATATAAAGTATCATGTGATGATCGAGACTTCAGCGAGAAGATATGGGAGATCCTTTAGAGCAAGTACATGACCAAGAGCATTGAGATTCACTGCACATAAGAGGAGGCAAAGCTATCTATCGGTGAAATATAAATAACTACATGAAGCTTCTTGCAGATGTAGTCAACGTGGATCTGGTGATCGAAGAGGAGGATTGATTGGTTGCTAATGTTGCATATTTAATGTCACATTTCTCATACTTATTTTAGAATAAAAGCCTGCATTGTCTTAATTATTGTTTAATTTATTTGCAGGCCCAATCTTTAAGGAGATGAAGAGAAATGAGCCCAAAGCCCACCAGAATCTGAATTAAATCAGAATTAATTCGCACACACAAAATCAGGGCAAAATCAAGAGTTGAAACCGGTTGAGAAGAATCCTCTCAGGATCGATCGGTTAAATCAAGAATCCAAGGCCATTTCTTCAAAATCTCGGAGCCAAACTGCAAAACCAACTCCAGATAAAGTCAGAGGGAGAAATCGGGGAGACCCCCAACAGGATGTGGCCACCTGGCCACACCCTGGCCGCGGAAACGCGGCTTGGGCCGCGTTTCCGCGGCTGTGTTGGGGAGTTAGGGGGAGCGTTTGCTCCCCCTACCTCCCCGGGATTCTGGTGTTGGGTTTTTGGCCTATAAAAGGGCAATTGTTGTGCTGAAATGGGACGCGAAGGCAGATTAGGATTTAGCCTAGTTTTAATTCTTTGTAGTTTAGGTTTTCTTTTCTTGTTATGTAATTGTATGTAACTTAGGGTAGAAGAAGATTCATGTAAGTAAGAGAGAGAGGTGAAGTTGAGTGTGACACCGACGATGTACCCTCCTCCTTTCTTTCCATTGTCTCTGCAATTAATAAAGGTAAAAGTTCTTTTTTATGTTTGTATTTTCTTTTATTCGTCTCTCCTCTTCTACTTTACCTTGGTTGTTGTTGTTGAGTGTACAAGTGAATTCCAAAGCAAGTATAACTAAGCTACGTGAGAGCCAGCGATAGTTCATGAAGACGTTCTCCTCTTCCAAGATCCGCATTCACTTCGTTCTTGCTAGGCTTGACGATATATGTGCACGGGGACTGAGCTCGAGCTTATGATCTATGCGTGAACGCCTCCGAAGCAAAGGTAGAACATGCAACGGTTTCCAGGAGTCATCACTCAACCTAGGTAAGTATTTCTACACTTTTCTTTTTCTTTCTTTTACTTCTTTAGTATAGATCACCAACCATCTCCTCCAACTCTTCTTCTCCACTTCATTGTACATAGTCGCTTTATTGTTTTTGATTTTCCACCTTCTTCATCTTTCATTCTTTCTAACATAACATAATTCTTTTTTTCCATTTTCTTAATTTAAAAACACGAGAAGAACTATCGTTTTGTTTTCTTAACGATTCAATAAAGAACCGTAAAGCTTCCATCGCAAACCCTCCTTGTGGATCACGACCCGCATAGCCACTTGCTATAGCGGAAGAATTGAGCACTTGCACATCTCCTTTCTTAAGTTCTATAATCTCGTATTTTGTGGTGCAGTTTTGCTAAATCAAATTTGGCGGCCGTTGCCTGGGAGGGTAAAACGGTTTTATTGAAATCTGAATTTTATTGAAATTTTTTTAGAACTAAACGAATTTCTTCTCTGTTGCAGGTTACAGGGCAATCAAAGCAGAAATTACTATTGCAGTAAATACAAGTGGCCTTGGGCCTCTGCTCTAGAAAGTAGAGGACCCATTGCCTCTGAATTGCCGCGTTTCCATGGCAAAAAGCCGCGGATCCGCGGCAAGGAAGAGCTGACTGCTAACAGCTTTTTGCAGGGTGCTTAGTTTGCAAATTCTAGTTTGCTGCAATTATTTATTTCTTATATGCCTCACAAAAACTGGCTATAATCAACAGTTAAAACATTTGCTGCAAAGTTAAAAATTGATTAGACGTTGCATTTTAGGCACGCGTCTTTTCAATTCATTATAATTTACTGTTGAAGAGTGCTAGAGCAAGGTACGTCTGCATTGCGTGCATAGGACTCCACTTCTTAGTTGATTTATATCGCTTTGAGTGACTCTTACATATCTTGTACACTTGCACAAATTGATCTTAAGGCACTAACCCATTAACAAGATAAGGTGGGGATTTGATTACCTTCCTTAGCCCAAAAAATCACATTCCAAGCACTCACTAACCAAGCCTAACTAAAATTGAGTAGACGTTGGCCCTAGGGACATCTCGGACTCAATTAGGAGATTATCCTAAGGGGGAAAAACGTGGAGTCTAACTCCTGCAAAATCAGGTCTAGAAAGGATTGAGGGCCGAAAGCCGAAGGTTGGTGGTATTTAATTAAAGAACGTCTTTTGACGGAAACCTCCCACAACCTTGCCCTGACCTGGCTAATTAGCTTGTGGTTAAAGTCTACATTAGACCTCCCGTGGACAGTCTAACCAGTTGGAGTCGTCTAGGTCCTAAGTCTACCCTAACTTAGGGTAGAATTTTTCCTTTTTGTTTGTTTATTTGTTGTTTTTCTTTGTTTGTATTCTATTGTGTGATATGGACTATAATAATAATTTTTTCAACTACAATAATAATCCATATTACACACCGACTTCATTTTCGGATATTACCACCCGGATATCAAAATTTGACCAACCTAGTGTGCCGGATTGGTCTTATCCGAATCAATATGACCCATACCCCATCTAATAACTATAATTTCCATAATGATTTCAA